>JAOEGS010013683.1:0-10129 GCA_025447755.1 Corythornis vintsioides | reverse complement strand
TTTGATTTTTACTTTCTACAGAACGTATTTTACAATATTTTAAATTGTATCATTGTCCTGGAAAAATCATACATTTGTTCATGTTTTACCAGATTTTAAATCCATGGAGAATATTCTATGTTTTCATTCTGACTCGTCTGTCTTAGCATGGTGAATTTTCAGTAGTCAGTAACTAAGATTCTCTGTGGTTGAAGCTGGTTTTGGTTTAGCCCAGTTTCTTATATATAGTACTGTTTTCCTTCAATTTTTGTTTGTTTGTTTGTTTTCTTGGAAGACGAAGGGTTCTGGCTATATCTGATGGAATAGAACACATTGGGAATCTTCGCTGGGAACTTGCACTATGCCTCCTTGCTGCTTGGACTATCTGCTATTTTTGTATTTGGAAAGGAACAAAGTCTACTGGAAAGGTGAGGTGGTAATTCTGTGCATCAGCTGTATTTTGACTCTCTTGTGCTCCAAACCTGTGTTGTTGTTTATATGTATTTAAATCAGGATGGGAGAACTTGTCATGGATCTTGCATTGCTGTAAGTAACTGTTCTTGAGGTTATATAAATTGTAGTACTAGGCAATTAAGAATCAGTCATACTTTTCATTATTTTGTTCATCTTGTTTTTTGTGATTTGCTTTTTCTCTAATTCTATTAAATGAGCCTGATTGTTTTGTTTTGAGATCATTTTTGGGTTGTGTTGGTTTCTGTGCATGAGGTTTCCAAAATTTGTAACTCTCGGTGACACAAGCAAATTGCACACATTTTTATCAAGTCACTGCAGGAAAAATACTGAGAAAGATTTTCTAGAGATACATATAAGCATGAAGAGTGGAGAGAGGAAAGAAAGGAAAAAAAACACCCAACCATAAAAAAACTTGAGAAAAATATAAAGAAATTAAGGTGATATAAGGTGATGACAAGATAGATGTCCATATGACTTTGAAGCATGCACTCCAGAGAGAGCTCGCACTGAAGAAATGAAACTGAGTAAAACTAATTTTCTTTTTTCAATCAGAAAGAATGTCTGGAGATGGAGATCTAGTCTACCATAGTATAATCTGACCCAAGGGTGGAGGAAAAAGCATGTCCTGTGAATGCAGATGTATGTGTGCATGCAAGCTTGTGCAAAACCGCACTGTGCTTAAGAAAAATAGCATGGGTAGAAAGCATTTGATGATAAGGAGAGGCTGTAGTGATTTTGGAAAGGATATATTTTCTGTTTCTGTGGGTTTACCTTCAGATATTATTGTTCTTCAGATACGTATCACACGATATTCCTTCAGCTTATACCATCTCCCTGGAAATAGATCTTGTATTTTGGAAATGAAACAGACTTGTCTGCCTTTCCCCCCTCCTGATAGGTTAGCTAAAACATCAGCTTACTTGTAGGTGGAATAAATTTTATGTGATTATATTTCAGCGTGATTTTGATATCTGCCTTTCTGATGAAGTATAGATGAAACAGCTTGAGAGACATCCCTTGCCCACTTGAAATGGAAGCTTTTCAACTACGCAGGAACTACCAGTCTTGAAATGGAAAAGCAAAGCAAATTGAATTATACCCAATATTCAGCTTTATACATCTCAAGCTTTTAAAAAAAACAGATCAAGGTCCTATGAGAAGTAGAGTCATCATATATTTACACTATTTTGATCAGTTTACCATAAGCAGCAGCTCTGTTTCCAAGACCATGAGGAAGCAGCCTGTAGATTCCTGTGTTCCTCAAGAGAAACTGTGGCAGTCAGCAGTCTTCCCATGCAGAAGGTCCATTGCTTCTTGAGAAAAACACACATTGAGGATCTCAATAGCCAATACTGATAATTTATTTTTTCATTTCTGTTCCCATAGTTAAGAATGAACTATTTTGCAATGTCACACATTCATTTAGTGAATTGGTTTCCAGTGATACCATTTTTTTTTTAAATGACATAAGTTCACTTTTTAAATGTATTGTGGGAATATAAAAATTCTTAACTTGCCATATATTACAGCCAAAGCAACTGCAGTCTGTGCTTCTCACTGCCTTCTCAGTCCAGCTGAACAAAGACATAGCAGTCAGGTGTTGTGGATGCTACAAAGGAATTAATGCTCTGAAACAGACATTTGAATAGAGCAGTGTTCTGTGTTGCACTTTCAATTTCTGAAACATTGGTATTTTCAAAGTCCATATTTAAGCTCATCCAATCATAGAACTTCATGTTGGATTTAATTTATTATATGCTCGTTTCCAGGACACATCTAGATTTTTATAATGGTATTCAAAGTGTTTCTACGCTAGCCTGTTAAATTTCCTATATACTTTAATTGGGTTGAGTAATTTAAATGAAATAACACATTTATTGTAAGCTGAAAACATCTTAAATTTTTATTACCTTTGGAAACATTTTCAAAGCAAGGTGTCTGTGGGTCAAAATAGCTAAAGAGAAAGAGGTCAGGGGAAGCAGGGAGAGGTAATGGAGAAGGGGAGAAATAGACGTTTATAATCTTCATATGGTTGTGTTCTGTGAAATATTCAAGTGTTTGATTTACTCTTTCCCTCTTTTTACTCTGCATCCTAATTCTTGGTGAAAAAAAAATTAAAAACCAAGCCTTAAAAGCTGTCATAAAAAAGCCCCATCATTCTCCAACTAGCACTACCACAGAACTCATCTACTCAGATGATGAATATTTAATAGTTTTAAGATATTAAGTATAGTAAATCTAACAAAGTTTAACTCCAAATGAATTGCTTGTAACACTGTTAACAAGATGTTTCAAGCTTTTCCATTACTGTCCTTGAAAGTCTGCTTTCTCTCAAAAGATTTTAGTTTTCTATTCCAACAGATGTCTAATATAAAGTCTCAGTCAAAAAAAGGATAACACTGAACTCAAGAAGAGTTTTTGTATTGCTTTGATGGGCTGCATCTTAAAAACCTCTAAGGACATTGATTTAACATGTCTTGGGGCAACCTATTCCTAATGATGTCCTCATTATATGAGTAATTTTTTAGATTTTTTTTTTTTCCTATATGTAGGTTGATTCCAATATTTCCATGTCTTTCTAGTACCATACCATGTGATATGCTTCTGTTCTTGGGTCTGTATAAAAAAGCACTACTGCTCATTCTGGAGATGAGGAAGAGTTGAATCAAAAGTGATAAAAAGCAACCAAGTCTTGTTCTCCCTTTTAAGTGTGGATATTAGGACATGTTAGTCTACCTCCAGCTTTGCATTTTTAAGTGTGGTATCTTATTAAAGCAAGCCACAAAGAGAAAAGTAAAGGTTTTCTGCCTAAACTGCTGGTTTAGGCATTATTTGATGTGTAATTAATACAATTAACTTCTCCGTGTTCAATATCTTATACATCTTGGAAAATCAAGCTAAGATCCTTTCGGTCTTACTTCAAAGTTGGATCTAATGAACAAATAATGTAAAGTCTGCTAAAGATTTTGACAGGTCTGATAAAGAATATTATAGATAAACTGCCAAAAAGACATCTTACAGACTGTTTGTAGCATATAATATTGCTATATTAATTTGTACCTTGAACAATTTGGTTTGTTTTGCCATGTATTCTATGGCAATAGAATATGTTACTAAATAATCATTTTGTTACAAAATGCAGACAACAGAAAAAGCTTTATGTTCCTTACAAAATAATAAACCATGTTCAGATTTACATATGTTCCAATTTGTTCTCTCAGACTTTTCCCTAAAGAAATTTGGGTAGCACCAGTAAGTGTAATTACCTGTGATATAATTTGTCTGGGTAATGCTAATTTGAAAAAAATCTGGATAGCTGGAGGAAAATAGCTTTAGGTCTGGGAAACATTTATTAAATAACAACAACAAAATGTCAAATTTAAAATTGTAGGTCAGGTTTTGTCATTTTATCAGTCAACACAAAGGCATCATTTTTTGATATGAAGTGTTGAAAGATTTTAATGTTACTTAGTATTAAAATATTACACTGCCTGTGTGACTGCTAAGACCCAAAAGCCAGATATTTGTGGGGGTCTTTTTGAATGAGTTCAAAAGATGAGATGAAGACTATACTACTTTTACCAGAGCCAAACAAAAATACTTGTTCCACACTGTGTTGTACTTCTCCATTAGTCATTGACCAATATGTGCTGAGAAATCCTTCTCACATTGTTATAGGACCATCTGGAAAAGGGACACATTTCATAATAGCCCATTCTTTAATTATTTATATTTTTTCCAGAACTAATTTATATATTGTGGACATAGGCTTCAGTAATCACTATTATTCTATTTGATTCTGACTTCTGAATGTTTTAATCTTTTCCTACTCTTTGTCTTATCTTCTGTGAACTTCAGCATCATCCTTCTCTTAGAGTGTGTTTATTTATGCTGTCTCTCCACTTGGTATACTTAAAATGGCCTCAAGTTGCATCAGGGGAGGTTTAGATTAGATATTAGGAAGAAATTTTTCACAAAGAGGGTAGTTAGGTGCTGGAACAGGCTGCCCAGGGAGGTGGTGGAGTCACCATCCCTGGAGGTGTTTAAAGAATGAATAGATGCAATACTTGAGGATATGGTGTAGTGGTTAGAGAAATGCTAGGACAAAGGTTGGACTTGACGACCCTGGAGGTCCTTTTCAACCATAATGATTCTGTGATTCAGAGTTTACCAAGGTTTAATTAAAGATGTAGAGCTCCTTTTATTTTCCACTGTCAAAGTGCTTCTAACTGTCCCAAGTTGAAGTTCTGATAGGCCTTAATAGATCAATACAAAATAGACATCTGTGCTCTAAGACCCCAAATTCAGAGATGGGCTTTTTATACTGTTTACTCATCATTTTCCCTGTCCTCCCATCAAGAGTTAAGCCTTACTTGCCAGCAGTTAAGACTCAGTCACTAGTCCCAAAGAAAATTTATTTCTCAATAGCAGGCTATATAAAGGCGTTAATGGATTCAATGAGGCAGACAAAAAGAGTAAAAGGAGAGAAGAGAAAAATAAGAGAAAGATGTGTGGAAAAAAAAAAAAGAAAGAAACAAACAAAAAAAGAACTGGGGCCCATTGTAGGAGCACAGGAAAAGGAACTAGGCAGCAATGATTGTATCTCCTGAAGTGCCTTTTGTTGTAGCGTAAAGTAGTAGCAAAGAATAGCCCTTCATGGCAAGGCTTTAACACTGTGTCCAAGACTGATCTCTGTATTCAGAGGGGGAAAGTAGAACATTCATGAGATGCATGCAGAGTTTCTCCTATCCCCTTCCTCTGTGTGAGGTTTTAAAATAGCTACTGCATTTTTTTTTTCCACTCTCCTGAGCATTTAAGGACACCTTGGATTTGTTAAAAAAAAGGGGATTTTTGTGCCTCTTTGTGGTTTTCTCAAACTCTGTTTGATAGTTGGGGAAAGTATCAAACAGTAAGCTTAAAACAGAATCATATCTTTATTATTTCATTCCTGCTCAGCTGCACTCTAACAGTGGAGATCCACTTTTATATGAGAGACTGGATCCAAACCCTGTTCTGCAGCCCAAGCAAGTAAAAAGCATGTTTCTGTGCACTGAAGGACATCTGGGGTATATAAAGACTTGAGAGTTTTTGGGCAGATAAATAATCTTATCTGTCAACCTAGTATATGACAGCAATGGGCAGAAATAGGGTGGAAAGCCAACTGTAATAGTTGCAGAGGTGTTGCCATGAAATCTGCTGAAAAACTAATGGTAAAGTCAAAAGGCTCAGTTGAAGCATCTGTATAAGAGAAATGCATGATTGGCTAATGGTAACACATACAGGATTGTTTCATTGAGGTTGTCAGGCACATTTAACCCATTATCAAAAATAAATACACTGAACAACAACAACAAAAAACCCACAACGTAGAAATATGGTAAATTCAGTAATTTCTTCCTATTTGATCTCTTTGTATTTCATTTCTTCTTTCACAGAACCTGCCCTTCCTTACCAATTGTCCTGTGGCCAACCCCCCAGAAATTATCAGTGAACTTTTCCATAGAGAAGAACATCAAGCAGCAGCCCAAATACAAGTCTTGATCTAAATTTTCATTGTTAATGCATGTGTCAGGACTAAAACATTATTCAGAGATTGATGCTCTGCTTGTATCTTTGATTTAGGACTGTTGAAGCTTTATGAAACCATGTTTTGCAAAATTATTTGTGTTTTGGCAACATGTGGTTGCCCATGTCCTAGTCTCTTTCTGTGTACAGAAACACTATAGATAGTGTTTGCTATTGGATCTTAGTTTGTGTGTTTAGGATATTCCTACACCTTCTTATCAACAACAGCATACAAGGAATCTCTTCAGTCCCTCAAGTGCAGAAACATGAGCTGATAACCATTTATAATGTATATTCTATTATTAATGCTTCATTTTAATATTTCTTCAGCAGAAGCTGAACAGATACAAGTCCTTATTCTCACATATATGGTTTATGCTCATTAAGTGCTAATTTATGTAGCTTCAAGATTGACTCATTCTCTGCAATTTATAAATCAGTTTGTAGGTATCCGTCCTTGTGACACTGTATGCAAAGGCTGGTATTACATGAAATTCCTGTCACTGGGAAGGCAGAATCTTTATTCTCTGCTGTCAGTATAGGTTAGAGTTTTGGCTTTATCTCTAACGTAAAGATGTCTCTGTAGCACTTTTGTTTATGAGGCTGTTCTTGTGAAATTTACAAACTTTAATTCTGTATACCACTCTCGTGTCAACTAAGAAGGATTGAATCCAAACTCAGTCTTTGGAGTGTGAAAGCTTAATGAAATAAATTGCAACATGAGCAACAAAGGCAGCTTCGGGCAACTATTAGTGCTATGTTGGTAACTAAAACACATCCCCAACAAGGGAATTGGCTGCCGTGCACCTGCTATTCACTTCTGCTGCTGGGCAATAGAAAAATTTATGTGGTTAAAAAAGAAAAAAATTTTCAAAACACCTTATATAATCTTGATTGTGTCACACGTAGAAAGCGTTAAGGCACTGCTAGAACAGCCTGACTCACACACACAAAAGTAATAAAAACTTCTTTGAATTATTTCCTGCAGGTATAAAATGTGTTCATTTCTTTCTGATATAACTAAAAGTGTTCAGGTCACTAGGTATTTTTGTGGATTGGTTTTTATGTCACTTGTTCCTCGAGTGCCTTTCTGAGATCAGAATCTCAGTGTACCAAGTCTTGGCTGAACTCAGTGAGATGCCTCTATTCCCTGAAGAGCTTGCACTTACAGTAGCATAACAGACAGTCAGAGATCTGTAGAACTGAAGGGATGGAGACCAGAGAGATCAAAGCATATACCTAAGATATAAAAAGTAAATCTGCAGCAGTAACATATTCTTAAACCACAGTGTCTTCCAGCCTGATATCTTTTGTGATTCCTCTAATTATTTTTTCTATGCATCACATCACATCACCTCTTTTCAGACTGAAACTTAGCTAAAAACATAATGAAATTGCCTCATGCTGTCAGATCAGCATCCTATAGTCAGCCTTGAGGTGATAGAGGAGTTAGATTTAAAGTCTGTTTAGTAGGAAATTTACAATCCAATAAGCGTTTAAGCAAAATACAAGAAGTTGCTAACTACATTATAATAATGTAGTAGCCAATGGGAATGAAAATGTGGGTCTGGATGATAAGGAAACCTGTTAGTTTAGGTTTTTATATTTCTGTTATTTGACATAATAGAAAAGTGGTATTGCAAATGCTTTACATTGAATGCATCTTTTCACTGTCATATTGGTGATAAGGGCCTATATTTTTCCAGTGGACAATAGAAATTTGTCTGTCATCCTGTGGTAAGGCAAACACACACAATAATAAACAAGAAGCTCTTTGTTATCCCATAAAGGTCCTTGACCTCCCAACAGAATCATAGAACTGTTTTTGTTGGAAGGGAATATTGCATTCAATTCTGTGCCTCTTACTATAAGAAGGACATAGAAGTGCTGGAGTGTGTCCCCAGAAAAGGGGAAACAAGGCTGGTGAAGGCTCTAGAGAACGAGTCCTATGACGAGTGGCCGAGAGAGCTGTAGTTACTTTGTCTGGAGAAGAGGAGGCTGAGGGGAAACTTTATTGCTTTCTACAGCTACCTGAAAGGAGGTTGAAGTGAGGAGGGGTGACAGCTTCTGCTCCCCTGTGACATGTGACAAATCCAGAGGGAATGGATGCAAGCTGTGCCAGGGGAGGTTTAGGCTGGATATTAGGAAACATTTATTCACTGAAAGGTTTATCAGGCATTGGAAAGGTCTGCCTGGGGTAGTGGTGGAGTTGCCATCCCTGGAGGCATTTAAATGGCATGTAGACCTGGTGCTCAGGGACATGGTTTAGTGTTGGATTAGATCTTGAAGGTCTCTTACAACCAAAGACATTCTGTGATATTTAAATGTAATTTAGTCTAACACACAAGACAGTTTCATTATTACAAAGACTATGAAAAGAGAGATGTGAGTGTGCTATAAGGATGTCTTTTTTTTTTTTTTTTTTTTTTTTTTTTTTTTTTTTTTTAAACCTGCTTTGGTTATAAATCACTTTTTTTTTTCCAGTATTTGCTGCAGAAGATTAAATAATGCTGTGGTACTGTCAGAGAACTGTGCAGATTCCACTGATAGATATTTAGATGTGACCACTAACATCTGCTTGAGTGTTTTGAAGACTGATAGATTACATAACAAAGACAGGCTTGCAGTTTTGATGCAAAGTTCTAGGAAAATTTTGAATTCCTATTGTATACATGCTTCATGTTTTTAATACTTGCAATTATTTAAAATTTATAATGTACTCATGTATTGACTTTTCATAGGATGTCTGTAGTGACCCATTCTCATCTCCTTCCCAGTTGAGGCATTTGTGCAGGTCCTTCTCTCTGGTCGCTCTAATGATCTTTTCTGACTGTAGTCTTTAACTTTTGTGTCTACTTGAGGAAGGAGTTCCAGCTAGGAAACCTCACCTACTAATCCTTAGAGCAGATAGTACTTGCATTCGTTTTCATTCATGCATTCACACTCCTCTTTTTTTCTTTTCCTTGGTGGTTAGTGTTCATTTGGGAGTGGTGTTGCGTGTATTATGTTGGGTTTTTTGTTTTGTTTTGTTTGGGGTTTTTTGTTTGTTTGTTTGTTTTTGTTGTTGTTGTTGTTTTAGTTTTTTTGTGTGTTTTTTTTTTAAGACAAGTAAGCAAAAACAAACAGGACAAACAAGCAATTTAAGATGGAGATGATAAGGAATATTCTGGTGAAGCTCTATTTTACTGGAAAATGTTGATTAACTGAAACTAATTCTTCAAAGCAGCTAGAAATTACATGAGGACAACATTAATCTGGAGAACTCAGTTTTGTGGTCTCCAGCAAGCACTCTGAGCAAATGCTGTCCTCTGGATTGGAAGAATGAGTTGGTTAAAAATGTCAAGTTAATTCCAGTGCAGATTTTAGATCTTACAGATTTCTATGATAGGAAAATCATACCCAGTCCTGTTCTACCTCTTACATCTTTATCTGTTTTACAGGTTAAAAATTTTTAAAATATGGCAGAACCTAATAGCTGGTGCCTTCAGTGAGAGCTGAAGCATGGAGCAGCTAAGAAAGCAAATACATTTAGTGCCTTATCAGTTCCCCATTTCTGACTGTGTAAACTGAATAACAACACTGGAGATTCAGGTGCTGGTACAAGAAGTTTCTGATATACTGTAAATTATTTTAATAGAAATTGAATTCTCCCATAGCATAAATAGCCATCATTTTTTTTAAGCAAAACTCATGCTTCTGTGCATATATGTAACTATTATCAGTATCTGGTTTGTTGTGCATAAAATTAAACTAGATGGCATTCAGAAGTTGTAAAATCCTGGAAGGTTCTGAAAAGCTTTGATTTATAAAAGCCTGAAGTTTTAAAAGACCTTTTCAAAATGAAAAAAAGTCACAAAAAACAAACCCCCCAAAAAACCCAAAACCTCAGTTGATTAATTAGGCCTAATTTATATTTTAAATTCTTCCTGATTTGATTTCTCAAGTTGACTTTTACTTGATTAAATAGCAGCCTTTGATTCTGAGATATTTGTGTCACTGCAAATTCCCTGCTTGATGGGATCTTTATATAAACACATTTTTCTGGCGGTAATGAGCTTTGCCAAGGTGCTGAAGTTTGCTTCTTCACCGTCAGATTGGGAAATTTACTCCT
>JAOEGS010013682.1:123770-138097 GCA_025447755.1 Corythornis vintsioides | reverse complement strand
TTTTTTCTTTCTTTCTTTCTTTTTTTCTTTGTTTCTGCCCCCCCCCCCCTCCTTTTTTTTTTCTTTTTTTTTTTTTTTTTTTATCCATCCTTTATGAGCAAATTGCTTTTTCAGGGCTACAGAAAGAGCCGATTGGAAGCTGAAATCCTCCCTCTCTGCCCAGGGGTGGGATTCCCAGGGTTAGACATGTAACATCTGAAGGGTGATTTTTTTTTAAATTGATATCCAAGAATAAAAGAGAGAATAGTAGGAGAAGCTGATCAGGAATGAATAAAGTCTCCTTTTAAGCTGAAATAACCTTCCCCCCCCCCTCCCCAATTTTCCCTCCAGAAAAGCCGGACTGTAATTGCTTGCAATCACTCGGCACAAATTGTCTGTGCGTATTTGCTTTTTAATTTTGTATAATCTGGTCCATTTCGCTCTCTCTGCCTTTGAGTTTAACCTCTCTCTTTCTCTCCCTCCCTTTCTCTCTTGCATGCCTTCCCTTTCTCTCTCACTTTAATTTTTAGATGCTTCTAAAAAAAAAAAAAATTATTCCTAATTCACAATGATATTTGATGGCTTTTACTAAAGAAAGGCACTTAGGAAAAAAAAAAAAAAGACTGAGTGGACATGTGCTGCAACTGGTGAGATTTCATTGTTATCTTTGAAGTGTTTGTTTATTTGTGTCCTTATTCCTGCTTCCTTAAGGTGCAGAAGGCTGTTTTAATAGGTCTGGAGGCTGCACTGCCCCGGTCCCCGCCGTGGTGGGAACCCTGCCCACCCCACCCAGGGCTGGGGGGCGAGGGGCTGAGTCTCGGTGGTTGCTCTGGGGAGCCCCAGGGCTTGGGCTGCAATTAACATCTCAGCCTGGTGAGCTGGGTGCTTAGTAAATCACATTTCTGAGATGTAGACATTAGAATTTCGGGTTTTATTCAGATTTTGCCTGAAGAGTTTCTTCAGGCGTCTGGGGAAGCTGATCTCCCAGTATGTGAGTAGAAGCCTTGTGGATGTTCTGGGAAAAAAAACACAACTTGTGCGTTAGGAAATGGTAACAGAGATCCTGGGAATGAGAGAGGACAGAGAGAACATCTGTCAGAATAGTTTCTCATCATGAATACTTCATTTAAAGCTGAGTCCATGCAGCCTCAGTGGCATATCAGCACCAGGTAGGAGATCAAAGGGATGAACACCTCAACCACCTGGCAGGTTTTTAGTTTTATTTCTTAAGCAGCTGATTGGCTTCATCCCCCACCCCCAGCAGCTCCTTCTCCATCCTCAGGGCAGCCCTGTTGTCCTGTCGGTCACTGCACCCCTGGCACTGCCACAGGCCAGGGTTTGGAGCATCTTGAGGCCGGCTTGGGCCGGGTGGACACCCCATCTGGAGTCCTCTGGCTTCTGGAACTCCAGGAGCTCTGCTGGGATCTCTGTGGGTGATGTGCTAGGATGCTGTATTTTGGAGTCCTCAGTTCAGTATTCAGGTGCTGGGTTTTGGTTTGGGTTTTTTTTTTCCCTGCTGTGGTGTTTGTGGTTTGGTTTGGTCGTGAGGTTTAGAAAAAACCACCTACCCCCAGAGCCTTGCCCGTTCATATGGCATTAGGTATTTTCTCCTGAGTTTGGGTGTTTTCTTGCCACGCTCAGAGCCATTGCAGTCACCCCACGTGGGTTTTGGTGGTAGTTTATATGTTACATCTTTTTTGTTCTGGTATGACTAAAAATGGTCTGGATTGTTCTACTTCCAAGGAAACTTTACTTCCAAGGAAACTTTAAGGGTTTATTTTCTTTCTGAAGGACTTCTGATGAATAGTTCTGATCATCAGCAGAGGTGTTTGCATGAACAAGTCCCCCTGGTCCTACTTGGAAAGAGCCCCTCGTGCTGCCCCCACGTCCCAGGAGGGGTGGAGGTGTCAGGACCCATCAGAAACCACCGTCCTGTTGCCAGTCTGCTGAGAGCTCTTTCCTTCTGCAGATAGGAATTTAGCTCCCTATTAGGCTTCGTTCTGTGGTGGGATGCTGCAGAAGGCTCAGGCTCTGATTTCTCTTGAGATTTCTCCTGCAGGTAAATAATTTACTGGGTTTTTTTTTTACCTGTAATGTCTTTAAAGGGAAAAAAAAAAAAAGAAAAGGAAAAGCCTGTGGCTGCACAGAGAAACCTGAAAGGTGTCTGGACTCCATTCTTCAGGCTGTAGAGGGACCAAGGAGACAGGCAGGCACTGGCCTTCGGTTTAAATAAGTAAATTAAATTTAAAAAAGAAAAGATGCTTTGCCCTAAAAACAAAGAGCTGCTGATTCACAGCAAACAAACCTGGAAGAAAATACAGTGCCATTTAAGAAGGAAAATTCCATGTATATTTTTCTTGATGGTTTTAGGTTTGTTTGTAACAGATTTATAATGCTTGTATTATTCAGCTTTCCATTTGAAATTCTAATGAGGCTTTTGAATGGACTGGTGCAGCCTAGGAAGTAAAGAGCATAAAATAGTTCCATTGACTTATGATTTTCTGCTGACTTTTTCATTGTCATCCCATATCTTCATTCTCTGTCACCAGACCATTCCGGGAATGTCCTCAGTTGCCTGTTTGATAGCTCCTTGCAATAAAGGAAACCCTTTGAATTGCAGATGACTCGATAATTTATTCAGCTGTAGGTAGCAGGGCAGACAGCTTTAAATTCATGTTGGGAGTGGATGTGAGATTTAGAACAAGTTCTCTTCCCGCTTGCTTCCTGGACTGTGCAGAAGTGTGTTTTTCCTCTGGCTCGTGGTCTCTTTCTTGGTGGCAGAGCCTTGTCCTGGAGGGTTTCACCAGCATGGGCAGAGCAGGTGAGACAGCACAGCAACCCCTCGACTGTCTCAGCAGCCAGTGCAGCTCCTCTTGAAACTCACTGAGGAGTTTGTGGTTGATTTTTTCCAGAGCCTTGATGCTTTAAAACAGGATCTCGTTGGGGACAAAGCTCTTTCTGCTGGGCCACAGGGTTTGTGACTGGAGAGCCCCAGGGTTAGTGAGGGTGTGATGTTCATTTGCAGCTGACTCGCATCCAGTCTCCCTGTGATCTCTGATAGTGGCGAGTCCCCTGAGCTGTCTCTTCACAATACATACTTGAGGGTCTTTCAACCAGTTAGGAAAGTTCATTATATTTTTAATACAATGTAAAAAAAAAAAATTAAAATAATGATTTGATATACAGGCATTGATGAAAGATGTATTTTTAAAGTAGTAAATTAAAATCTCATTAATATTTCAGTGAGAATATTTTGTGCTTATCTGTTTCATCTCTATTTTTGACCTATGGCTTGGAGTTCACAGCATGAAGGAGATGGTGAAATCTGTTCACCATAAAATGTTAATTATAAGTAAATTACAGCACAAACGTTCAATCAGCCACATTAATTCTACATAAAGTGAATTATTGTAGCAGAAAATTTTAAAATGTGACTGAATTTTATAATCTGCATCCTCCATTTTCTACCTTTGCTCTTGTTGGTGTGCTGCTCCTCTCCAGCATGGCCGAGCTCTTCGTGCTCTGATGGTGCTTTCTACTTAGATGATGCTAGAAATGGAGGAGCACAGTTTGAGCCGTTTGTTTGCAGCCAACTAAACGTCTCTGAAATACAGAATATTTCCTGTGCCTGGCGAGGAAAGGGAACAGCCCTGGAAGGGGTTTAAACACGTGTGGGTCCTGGTTGGACCCAGGGAAGAATGGGTGCTGGTGGCAATGCCCTGGCAGCTGGTCGTGCTGGTGGCAGTGCCCTGGCAGCTGGTTGTGCTGGTGTGCCCTGGCAGCTGGTTGTGCTGGTGTGCCCTGGCAGCTGGTTGTGCTGGTGTGCCCTGGCAGCTGGTATGCTGGTGTGCCCTGGCAGCTGGTTGTGCTGGTGTGCCCTGGCAGCTGGTCGTGCTGGTGGCAGTGCCCTGGCAGCTGGTCATGCTGGTGTGCCCTGGCAGCCTGCCCACGGTGGGACCCAGCGTTTGAATGCTCCTGCTGTGTCTGCATCCCCAGGACTCTGAATTTAACCCCAAATTTATTGGGACAAGCCAAAGGCTTGTCCGGATCCCCGTGTACTTTGAAACTTCAGGTGGAGGCCTTGCTGGCCTCCCGAGCCCTGAGGAGAAAAGGCTTCGTTTTTCATACCAGACTGGTCTGTCACAGAGCTTCCTTTGCAAGAGGCAGTGAAAGGGGTGGCCCGTGTGCCCTGAGGGGTGCTTGGTGGTCCAGAGAGACCGTGGGGACTCTCGTACTCCCCCAGCGATGCCAGAAGAATCTTGTTTGAATAGTTGTATTCTGGTGTTTCAGGAAAAGTAGTGAGAAATGTGTAGTTCACATTTTACCTACAGCTTTGTGGTGTTTCTGAGACAGCAAGAAGGAAAAGAGAACGTTTCTTGTGCAGGTGCTCTGGGTTTAGAGACTCTGGATATTGCTCTAGTGCTGGTCTCCATCCTGAAGAGTTTCAGTAAGTTAGATGTTGCCTGTTACCATCCCGACCCTACAGTGCTGTAAAGCCTTGCCTGTTAGACTGGGTTTCAGTCTCACTTCTTCTTAAACCCCTGTACAGTCACAGGGAGACAATTTCCCTGGTGGTGCAGTGGTGACGTGGTGCATTCCTACCCCTCTCCTCTGGAGAAATCTCTCCAGCTCATGCCCAGTGAAAATTCCAGAGTGCCTGGCGTGGCACAGCTCAAAGCAGGTCTCAGCAGCAAGGAACCTGCACACACCAGTTCACAGCAGCTTTTACTCATTAGAAGTTTGCTGTTTGTCACCGTGCAGTGGCTCACAGAGAGGGCTCCCTCCTCCTCAGGTAACAGATCTGCTCAAATCGGGGCACAGAGCTGCGTGATTTTGTGCTCTGAGTGATCCTTGCTGAGACAGCTGCTCGTTGGTGCCAAGAGCTCTGTTTTGATAACTTTGTACTGTTTTCCTGTGATGTGAGTCAAACATATTTTCATCTCAGTGAGATGCCCCCTTCCCTGCCCCCAGCCCCAGCAGGTCCCCAGCCCCTGTGGATCTGGGTGTCTCTGCTTTCTGAACCTGCCTGTGCTTGTGTTCCCTGACCCGACGCTGCCATCGATAAAAACACTGCACCCGTGACAGCCACTTGGCTTTTCTTACATGGAGAAGCTCTTCCATGTGCAGGAGGCTGGGGATTTGTATTCTCTGTTTAACCATCTCATTGAAATCCACGAGTACGCTTTCCCAAAGCTGCAGCCCTGCGTGGCAATGGAGAACATCTTCATTGCCATTAAAAAATGGTGAAAGATGGGAATCCTGGTACGTGTGTGAAAGGAAGGCCAGCTCCTCTGCAGGAGTGTCTGCTCCTCGGAGGGGAGGGACAGAAGGAATCTCCAATCTGCTGGCAGCAGTTCTGATCATCTGCGTGGGCACCGGTGATCCCACAGCGTGACAGCCTTCGGGATGAAAAGGGGTGAGAGGCACAAGCTAGAAGGGGGGTCTGTGAGGTGGGAAGGAGCAGACTGGGGAGATCGGGATCTCACAGCCACGGGATCAGCTGCCTGAGCAAGTAACAGGCTCTGAAACTGGGGCTGGGCTTTGTCCCTCAGAGCCCCCAGCCCGTGCTGCCAGGGCGATGCCACACGGGTTCTCACAGATGCCACACCAGTTCTCACAAATGCCACACCAGTTCTCACAAATGCCACACCAGTTCTCACAAATGCCACACCAGTTCTTGCCAGTGCCACGCTGGCTCTCTCTGATGCCACTCCACGGCTCTGCGCTGTCGTGCCTCCACACATCTGAGTCATTTGCCACCAGCGTGAAACGTGGGCTCCAGAAAGCGTGTGCCTGAGTCACTGGGATTTGAGATGCTAAATGCTGCAAATGGTTTTGAGATAAATCTCAACATTTATTGGGAAATAGAAGACTCTTGTGTTAGGGTTTGATAGGAAAGCTGGATGAAATCCAGAAATCTAAACAAAATCATTTGTGAAAGGAGAATTCGTGATCAGAAATGTTATTTGCATACATGTGCAAAATACGTAAGAGTATGCCTGTGATTTCCAGTCAGCCCACTGCCTTGACACCAGCACCTGGGGCAGCCTGTGCATGTCAGGATGGTTGGGAGGTTCTGCATCCGCTGCCTTCACCATCTGACACGGCGGCGGCGTGACAGGGTGTGCACCCTGGTGACGTTCCGAGAGGCCGGGTGGGTGTGAGGAGACCCTTCCTGGTGCAGACACCGTGTGATCCAAGGGCCCTGTGCTGCCTCTGTGCCCAGGCAGATCAATGAATGCCTGGTGTGGATGAGCTCTGCTGACTCCGAGGCTGTATAAATAGCATCTGATGCACAGGCTTCTCTAATCAATTCGGTGCACAGACGTCCGTTGTGGAAAGGCACACACAGCTCACAGACTTAAACTGTGCTACCTGCAAGTGAGCAGCGCCCAGGAGACACTGAAAGTGTAACTTGGAGCAGAGTTGAACAGGTGTGGCTAAAGATAGACTGGGAAAAATAAATGGTCACAGGGATCTGAGAGCTCACGTGTGCTTTGGACCAGAGCTGGCAGACCAAGGTGAAGTATCTGAGATGTGCTCACCATTGAGTCCTTTAGAGGCACTCTATTATCAGGAGACCAATATGAAGATTTCTCCCAGTCACATTCACCTTCTGCGGGTTTTTGTCAGGACATAGCACAGTTAAGTGATCTTCACTTAATAAATTTCATTTGGAGTCAAGGCCTTTGTTAGGTTTCAGTCAGCTGCCTTCATGATCTAATAATAAACATCTCTTTGTCCCTGCTTTCCTGTTCCCACCTCCCGTGCAGCAGGGTGCTGCTGGGTAGAGAACACACCAGGCCTAACGGTGGCTTTCAGTGCAGCCAGGAGGTACCTGGGCAGAGTGTGACCTTAAAGACAGATTCCTGGGGATGTCAGAAGGATGAGATGTGACCAGCAAAGCTCCTCAGAACAGCAGAGTGTGGAGGAGAAAGGGCGTGAGGCTCGCTGGATGCTGAGAGCCCTTGTTTTCCAGTAAGCAGCGTGATTGGCAGCAGCAGTAAACACTGGCGGGAAGCTTGTGTATCAATCTAATTGTATAATTGCGGGTTGCTCTCTGCCTGGTTTGATGTGCAGATTGGAGTAATGTGTAGTGTCTCTTCCCTAATTTGCTATTAAACCCAACACTAGGAAGCCGTTGGGTGGCTTCTCGTTGGGTGCCCGCGCCTCCGCTGGCCTTGGCTGGTGGTCACTTGTTCAGAGAATCTCAGAAGGCGGGTGAGATGTGCAGGTCAAAATGTGATAACTCATCACGCTGTTGTAAAAGTTACTGCCAAGGGCTGAGAGCAGCGTGTAATTATTCCCTCTGAACTGGTACAGAATCTGGCTGTGTACATAGGGTAACGGGGGTGCCAAGAGCACAGCCTGCCTCAACTTCTGAGCTGCCTCCCCTCGCAGCTCCTGCCGGGACACTGAGCAGCATAGTGCTCAGGAACCTCCTGGTGGAAAAATCCTTAGGGTGGGAAAAATGTCAAATATTATCTTTGAGGATGGATGTAGAGCAAAGCCACAAAGGGAGGAAGCTCCTTCTTACTGGGAGAGTCAGAGAAGGCTCAAACCCCACAGGGTCAAATGTCCATCCAGCCCATTGCACTTTGTTAATAACTCTCCATTATCCAATGTTCTTGCTTTTCTTACAACTCATCAGCTGTTTTTCCAGTGCAAATAGCCCTGCCCCTATTCCTTGTTGATAAGCTGATCTCTGGCTGGTGATACCATAATTCCAAACCAGAAGTTCATAAGCTCTGTCTTGTCAAAGAATCACAGAGATTTACTTTTCTGATTGCTTGAAGCATCTTCTCAACTGTTTTGCTTCCTACGTGCCAAGTCTCTTTTTGTGCGACTGTGTTCGTGTCCTCTTCTTTTTCTTTGTTGTCAAGCCACTTTTGAAAAGAAGTAATTAAGGCCCAAACCATTGCGTGTGAGCTGCACAAACGCGGGTTTTGATAAACTCTGCTAAAAACATCCTTAGAAAGATAATTCTCAACAGACATTGCCGGGTCACGAGCTTTTCCATTCAGATGAACGCATCCTTCTGCATCAGTGTGCTTATTCCATATCACTCAGGGTCTAGCTTCAGCAAGGGTAGCTTCAGCATTTTTGGGAAGGCTGCAGAAGATTTTTCTAGGCTCCGGGGTGTGTGACCCGCTGAGCTTCAGGGGAGGGAGGATTCGTGCTGTGTTCAGCCGTGCCAGGCCTGTCTGAGGTGCACCCAACGGGAGGGCAGCGCCCGCCTCGTCCCCACTGCGGCAGCACAGAATGAATCTCCCAGCAAATCAAATCAATCTGTTTCTTACCCAGGAAGGGGAAGGAGGTAGGAGCTGCCCAAGACATCTGCAAGTCCCCCTGCTTAATGACCACCTGAGGAAACACTCGGGCGTCCTGCTGCTGGGCTGGGTTGGATTTCACAGGGTGGAACAGGAGGGGAAGTGTTCTGCACGTAGCCGAGCAGGGGCAGGAATTAACTGCAGGATTCTGCAGGGCTGTGCTGCAGAAGCTGTGGCCTGATGTGATAGATAATGGCCGTGCTTTAGGATCTGATAAAGTGTTACAAACCCACGTGGGTATTTTTGAGCCATTCTGTAGGAATTAATGCTGAATTATAATCCTTTTTTTTCCAGAACTGACTAGATGAGTTGAAGTTCCAGATGCTTTCTTTCAAATTGTATCCATTTTTAGATCAATTTTGATAAAATGCTAGCAACTTAGTGTATTTTGTTTCTAGGTTCCATACTTTTATGTATAGATTATAGTCTAATCTAACGATAGCACTGTCTATTAAATAGCTGTAAATGAATAGATATTTAAAGGGGAAAGAAAAAAAATCACGTTCTGAGCACTTTTCTTGGGAAAGTAAGAAGATGAAAAGCCTCTTTCCCCTATATTTCATTAACTATATGGGGGACATAATAGCTAGATCATTATTTCTGCCCTCATCTATGCAACAGCGTTGGTACGCTGATGATACGGTAATTTTTTTTGTTTTCTTGGCTTGAAAATTCACAGCAGACCAACAGGTGGAGGGAAATGCAACACGGGTGATGCTCCCCTGCGTGTAGGTGGCCGGTGACCATTGGTCTGGACGGAGCCACACGGGTTTGGGGAGGCTCTGGTGGGATGCCCCGTCCTTGATGCAGCATCTCCCCATCTGGTGTGAGTGACCCCGGGATGAGTCGGGGCTTCCTCCCTGCCCGGCTGTGCCTTGACACAGCCTCAGCGCCGTGCTCTGTCCTGCCTGCCTCAGACACTGATTGCATCCCCAAAACTTAACCTCTGAGCTCCCAGGGGTTACGCTTCAAGCCAAAGATCACTGAGCTTTTCAAAGATCAAGAGGATGTCAGCGAGGAGGGCCGGCTCGCGCTCAGACCCGCCACCAGCGTTAGACACTCATTAGCCCGACCTGAAAATAACGTGCAGGGTTTCAGCGTAGCCAACAGCAGTGGAAGACACTGACTGCCTTTGGATTACCTGGAAACACCTCCCGCTCGCTGGGCTGGCACTGGAGTCATCAAGGGGAACACCCCTCTGTCTGACGCTCCCGCAAACACAAACTGTTCTTGGCAAGGGGACGTTAATTAAGAGCCTCCCAGAAAGTCTCCAGGCTGGGCGCTCGTAGCCGTGAGGGGCCCCGGCAGGAGTGGCAGGAGACACGGGGGGCAAACGGCTCGGTCCGGGCCGGTGTCATCAGGCTGCTGTCTCGCTTTGTACGGCCTCGTTTGTAATACGGTTGCACTTTGTCTACCTGGAATATGCAAATAGGATTCAAATTAGATCTCGGCGTTCAGACTGTCAGCACATACCCCACAGCTCCCCTCTAGCAAGTGACTAATGGGAACACGTGTTCTTTCTATTTTTATAAAGCTGGGGGAATAAGGGGCAGGAGGGCCCGAGCTCCTGGGACTGAGGCGCGGCCGCTCTGTCCCCAGTTCTTCTTCCACCCCAGAGCGTGGCAGGATGGCTGCTGGCTGGGGCTGGGGCTTCCCTGGGGGGCTGCTGCTGCTGCAGGAGCTGCCCTGGTGCCCGGGCTGTGCTCTGAGGGGGGCTGCAGGGGGCTGTGTGTGTTCCTGGGGCTGGAGGGTGAACTTTTCCAGCGGCGTAGGCCATCTTCTTTCTCTTTTCCCGGTCCATTTTATTCACAATTATACCCATCACTATATTTGTTAATGTTCCTATGGCAACAGCTTTAACTGCTTACATAGAAATGTAATGTCAGGAAACTATTTAATGCCTCTGTGGATGACTTAATGTGATTTAGCCCTCTGGTGCAAGGAGAAATCAGCCTCGTCTAGCGCTGGGCGCTGGCTCCCAGCACGTGCCGTGGCAGAGCCAGTCTGGCTTTTGGAGTGTTTGCTCTTGTCTTCTGCCCCTCATCCTTTTCAGAGCAGGAC
This sequence comes from Corythornis vintsioides, assembly GCA_025447755.1. NCBI lineage: Eukaryota > Metazoa > Chordata > Aves > Coraciiformes > Alcedinidae > Corythornis > Corythornis vintsioides. Next base: position 127,727 of record JAOEGS010013682.1, on the reverse strand, counting down.
ACTGCCTTCTGTTGGCCCTGAAGGTTGTTCAGCAATAAAAATTAAAACGATAGCATGTGATTAACCCGCATCTGCCATTCCCAGAGGACTGTCAACCAAATGCTCAGGGCTCGGGCGTTGGCAGGGCTGGGACAACTGCAGCTCCTGAGCTCTCTCTAGGTCTCGCCAGTCACCTCTAATACAGGCTGGAGTAGGGACAGTCGGGTGTCTTGCAGGAGCTGTTGATCCTTGAACAGCAGCAGCCAGTGTGGATGTCTCCAGCTCTGTGTACAGCCCTGTGGGCAGGCTGGGCTGGCACTGCAGGGGCTGCTGGCATTGCCATGCTGCTGGCCGTGCCCTTGCGTGGGGGCAATAGCAGCAGCTCACCTGGAGTCTGCCCTGGGCACCCAGTGGGGTTTGGGACCCATGGAGAAGCATGTCAGGAGATCATAGGAGATGGTATCTTAATGAGTATGGGGCAAGGAGACTGCCTTCATTTTTCTTGCTTTACTAGATGAATAATATTCTTTTCATAAATATTTTTCTCTGTGAATTTTCCCAGCTTTTTAGAAGCACAAACAAACCGACCAGCCCGGGGATTTCACACCACGTTTTCTAGCAGAGCAGGAACTTTCGCTTCACAGCCCAAACTGCTTCTGCTCCTGCAGACAGAACACATGAAAGAGGCAGTTAATGATCACCCACTTCAGGGACTGGCCACTAGAGAAGAATAAGACATTGTTCTGCGGAGCACTCTGTGTTTCCTGACAGTAAGAGATGACTAAGGCTTGGGAGTTTTAGTTGGTCAAGAATGTTTTGGAGACAGACTGTACAGGACTGTCTGAGTCAGACTCCTGCCTGAAGTCTGGTTGTTTTCCAGCCCTTGAGCCTGAGTGTTTTAGAAGAATTCGTATTCCATTGGATCTTAGTATCCAAACAGATAGCTGATGGTATTCTGAAGAATGATACTTAATATATTAGAATCAATTTATTTGCAGCATTGGACTCTTGTCATCATGATCCCCACCCCATTATAATTTAATCCTGTCTGTTATTACACTCTAATTAAAACCGGCAAGCAAATTAGCCAAGAAGATCACTTTTAGAGGAAACAGTCTTTGTGTGTTAGACTGAAAACTGCAGAAATGAGTTTGTGTAGGTTAAAGGGCACGAGAGGGAAGACTGTCCTTCAGGCTGCAGCTCTGTAGGAAGTGGTGGGACCTTGGGAATGGGTTTATTATCTGTTTCCATCGCTTAAGAAAATAAGAATCTTGCTCTGATATTGAGAGAAGCAGAGAATGGAGTCTGTGTTTTCCAGATACTGGTGTCTCTGGAAGCCAACCCTGCGGGGCTGCTCTGGCTCTGTGTTTTAACAGTCTGCAAACAGGGCTGTCTTCAGTGTGCTCATCTCAGGTGTTCTGCTTTCAAACCTAAATGCTTTCAGGGGGGATGCTCTCCCACCTCCCCCACGAGCTACAGCTGTCCCAGTCCCATAAAACAAGTTGTTTTCTCACCCTGCCTTTGCTCCTGCTCTGGCTCTGGCAGCTCTGCTGTCCCTGCAGAAGGACACAAGCTCACCGGCCTCGTTTGCCAGCTCGAAGCACGACCAAGGTGTTTCCTTCTGCTTTTAATAAGATTGTCAGCACTTCTTCCCGCTCGGAAGGAGTAGAGGAGTGTGATTTAAGCAGCCAGAATAGGAAGCTCACTCTTCTTAATTAGCACTAATGCAGTGAAGGTTGTTTTCTGGCCCTGGCAGAGGGGAATGGTAATTAATATGGCAGGGAGACAGCAGAGAGACAGACGGGGAGTTCAAGGCCAGCATGTGTGCCTCCGACCCCGGGTCAGTGCCGGGGGGGCAGTGGGCATCCCTCGGTCACGGGAGACAAAGCCTGTCCCCACGGGATGGCCCAAGAGCTGGTGGTGTCCCCTCAGCCTCCCTGCCCAGCTCCTCGCCTCCAGCAGCACTGGTCCTGCCCCTGCCCCAGCAAAACCAGCCTCGAGGAGCCCCAGTTGAGGTGCTTTTGTGTTCTGCTGAGCAGCTTGCATCTCAACGCAGCCTCTGGTTCTGTCCTGGCACATGCTGGCTGCTGCCAGCACCCGTCTGGTCACGTTGGCAAAGCTGAGAGCAGGGGACAGCAGTTCCATCCTCCCACCAGGGCAAGCAAAGCCTCTCTGTGGCCACCCTGACTGGTGCCACGAACGTGCCCGTGCCCGTGTGCTGTTCTGGCACCACGTTCAGCAGCAGCAGCAGCTCGATGTGCCACCAGAATGAAGAGAGCATCCAAGGTTAGGGAGATGTGAGCAGGCAGAGTTATGATGGGGGAAGGAGAGGACACAACAACATGTCTCAGGGTTGGATTTGTGTTCCCTTTGTGACTGCTTTGGGATAGGGTCCTCTTCAGGACTGGGGTGGGCACCTGACGTGCTCAGAAAGTGCATCAGGCTCACTGGATTCGAGGTTCCTGGTGCTGCTGTAAGTGGAAACTGAGTGATGCCTGGTAAAGGGGGTCTCGGGTTAGTCACACAGTTTGTAAAGACATTGAGACTTGTCATCTTAGCTGGGAGAGAGGTCAACCAAACCCTGAAAATGAGATTTCCCTGGGTCCCTGGAAGCTAGATAAACCAGATAAATGTAAGCACTACAGGATTTACTCCTTAAATGTTCTAATAAAAATGGTTTAGCTGAGGAATTGACTTCCTCAATTAAATGGCCTTGAAATCACCTTTTGAAAAACCAGGCAGTATTTAAAACCTTGAAAAAATATCAGTGAGTGGAGTGGACAAGGCTTTCATGTATCTGGAGCAGTATTCCTGAAAAGCAGCTTAGTAAACTCTTGTAGGGAAGTGTTATCATAGGCAATGCACTTTTTTCCTCCGGTCATTAAATATTGAACTCTCTTTGTAACACCACAAACAGAAAGTCCAGGTCCTGAGGTGGTTTTTAGGGCTGCAGCACAGAAGTGGGACCAAAGAGGTGATGCTGATCTGGGTCGTTGTGGGAAGCATTGCAGGCTTGGTCCTGAGACCTTCTCCTCCTTCTCTTCCCCCATGGCTGAGGGAATAAAGCAAATACTCACATTTGAATCAGAGTAGCCCGTGTAAGTGTTCACCTTGGGTGGAAACTCTGCTGGCTCTCTAGTGAGTAGCAAATGCTTCTTTCCAACAAGAAAAACAAGCAGTAGCTGAGAAGTGACCCTTCCTGTTTGGGGCTTAGCTGCTTGTTCTTTGGGGGGGTTTTTGTTTTCCATCGTTCCGGATTTAGGGAATTCTCCTTGCAGACCGCAGGGGATTTGTTTGCATCTTTTCTGTTTGCCTGTGCTGGGAGCTGGAGCCCTGCTCAGCAGATGAGAAAATGCATGCAAGTGTTCTTCCATCAGGGAGCAGATGCTGGCAGGAGGCATCTCTCTTCTCGTGCCCCCCCACACTCTAAGGGCTGCACTAATGTAAGAAATGCTCGTGTACTTTGTCAGCTACTGCCCATCAAGGGCTGAGCAGAGACCAGGAGACTCATGTCACCTCAGACTGAAGTTGAAGTAAGGTCAGAAAGGTGAAAAGGCAATATTTTATCCATTAAGAAACCCAAGGCATTTGGATTTGTGCCAGAGCAGCAAACACTAAATCATCGTATCCCAACCGGGGGATTTATGGCAGAGTTACAAAGATGATAATTTATTTAAGCTCTTGTGCTTAGATTTTTTTTTTTTCTCCTTGTTAATTATTATTAGCATAGAACATTTTATACTTTTTAATGGGTAACACAGTGAAAGAGGGGACATTTGCAAAGGGATGTTATCCAGAGTACAGACGTTGCTTAAACTACCTGCTGTCCAGGCTTTCAGAAACACAGACACTTAAAGACAGAGGCAGCATCTGACTATTTAGGACTATTTATTTTTATTTACATACATCCATATGAAAACTGTCAGTGTCTTATGTTTGTAAATACAAGCAGCAGTTTGAAATCTCTTTTAAAATAAA
>JAOEGS010013682.1:104157-123670 GCA_025447755.1 Corythornis vintsioides | reverse complement strand
CATACATCCATATGAAAACTGTCAGTGTCTTATGTTTGTAAATACAAGCAGCAGTTTGAAATCTCTTTTAAAATAAAGCATGTCAAAAGACCAGTCTGCTCTGCAAAGCTGCCTTTGGGGACTGGTCACGGTGTGTAACAAGAGTGATGTTTGGTGCTGTTCATGGTCTGCCCCCATGTCCTGGGCGGGAGCTGCTCTGCTCCAGTCAGTCTTGGCACTGGTACCACAGGTACTTTTGAAGTGAGAAATGCTTTCATTGTCCTTTCATTAGCTAAATTAATGGTATCTGTGTGTGCTGGCTTGTTTATCACCGTTTGTTGTGGAGAGTTTGTGTCAGAATGATGCTTACAAACCAAACATCAACACAGGACAGCAGAGCTGAGCAGCATGTTGCACTAGCAGTGATAAATTGGGGGGTTTAGTTGTGGCTGAAGTTCCCTGCTGTCATCCAAACCAAAGCCAGGTACTGAGCAGTACAGCCCAGCAGTCCTGCTGTGGGACTGAGGATCCAAAGAGAGTGGCACTTGTCCTGAGTTGCCATCAGATCTTGGCTCCCTGTGGCCCCGTCCCTGCACAGTAGGTTGCCTGGCTCAGGTCGTGCCGTGGACTTGGTGAAATTCCCCCATGCCTGGGAGAGCTGGTGGAGCCAGGAGCTGTTTGCAAAGCAGGAGCAGCTCAGGAAAACAGGGTCAGGAAGGCTCTGCAGTGTGTGCCTGTGGTGTGTGTGCAGAGTTCAGCACTTGCTCAGTGTTTGTGGGCCCTGGATGGTCCATGTTGGACCAGAAGCGTGATGAATTACTCCGTGTGAACATCTCACCGCTGGAACTTGTGCACAGACTAAACCCAGGGTATAAACAGATTTTAGTGGGAAGATCATGTGCTGCCCTATGACTGTGGGCTGTGTTTGTAGAAAGCAGAAACCAAAGTTAAAAATGGACTTTTCCCACAGTTTATCAAGTTATTTGGCGTGAACTTCAGGGGTGGGGTGAGATGATCTCCAGAGGTCCTTTCCAACCCCTCCCACCCTGTGGTGCTGTGAAGCAGCTGGCAGCAAGGCCAAGGCTGCTCCTCGTCCCCATCAGGGAGAGCTGTGCTTGTGTCTCCAGGACTGCTGGTGAAGGACAGTGACAGTGGATGTGATGGTTCATGGGGGCCGAGGAGATCTCCAGTTTAGACTGAGCCTACACAGCAGATGGATGTGTCCTGTAGGAACTTCTCCCAACAGGGCTTTGGGGTTTTGTGTGCAGATTTAATCCTGTGCTTAACCACTCCTGCTGGCCGGGCACTCGAGCCTTAGCTGGTGCCATGAGCGAACACCGAGGGCTCAGAGGTTTCAAGCTGAGTCAGCACGTAGGTAGTGCTTCAGTCTTACTGTGCAAGCATCTGATTTTGTGGAAATTAGTACAGATTTAATCTTTATTCAGGGCTTTGTGTGTGAGTCAGTGACATGTTAAGATTGAAAGGTGGCAGGCAGGAAAATTTTGGTTGTTTCTTAATTGGCTTGTGTGCCTTTCACTGCCAATTGCAGCTTTTGTCACTCTCTGCCATCAAAAATCACACGAGTAAGAGCATCTGGCAATGAAAAAGGAACAGGGGCATTCCTAAAATCCTCCTTAATTTCATTTGGCAACATCCAAATTTTGTGTGATTCTAAAAGAACCTTCTCCTGCAATGGGTCTGAGGGTAGCAGCCCCTCTTCCCAGACATCCAGCGCTGCAGCCAGGGCAGCAAGTGCTCACAGAGGGTGTAATCCTGTCCTCTGCTCACAGGCCACTGTCCCGGGCACTGAGCTGTGTCCCGCCGTGGGGTGGCCGCAGCCAGTGATGCTCAGAGGACACGGGAGGAGCCCCCGAGAAAAGCAGCACCCAGGGGCCACACGGCGCCTGCCCCCCCAGTCTGGCTTTGCTGCTGGGGTGAGTTGCCTTTGTTTGGTTTTATTCCAGGGCGGTTGTTTGGTAATTAAGTGATTTCTGGATTTATTTTTTTTCGGCACTCAGAAAATGTGAGTTGGTGTACCATCTAAAACATGGCTCGGTGAACAAAAATTGAGTTTCCAGGCTGAGATGCTGGCTAATCTCTCCTGTGTGCCTTCTGTGTCCTTGCTTGATGCTGTTCTGAGAAATAATCCAATATAATTTTGTAGAAAGCCAAGTGACTGAGCTCCGCTAGTCAGCACTGGCGAAACAGAGCCATTTTATTTTAAAATAAATATTTTAGGTATGAAAAATCATACCTGTTTTCTTTCAGTTTTCACTCTTAAAAGCAGCAACAGCGATTTCTTCAAATCTAAGTAAACCCAAACTACAACTGTAGATTAAATACAGCCAAAGGATTTCCTTCCCTCCCTCCCTCCCTCCCCACAACACGCAGCTTGGTCTCAATTTTTAAAAGCCGTGCAAGAATCTTGCTCTGTTTAATTGGAGCGAGGATCTTTAGCACTAGGATTAATCAGGCGAAAACGGCTGTTTGAGACTTGTCTTTGTTTTGGATTGGCACAAACCAAATGTTGCTTTGCTATGAATAAAATCTCCCTTTGTTGGAAAAGAAGTCAACAGATTTAATTTAGATTGTGATGTTTTCTGCTGAAAGGAATTAAAGGGGGGAAAAAATAATTTCTGAAATTTAAAACTGACAAACTCTCTCTAGAAAGCGCTGGGAGTTTTGTTTCTATGGTGAGATCTCTTATTTTGTGCATTTTGCCCCCAAAAAGCTTGTTTGGCAGGATCTGTCCAGCAGCAGGCAGGCCTCTGCCAAAGCCTCTGGAGGGTGGCTGGGTCCCTCGTGGTGGCTGCTTCTGACCCGTGGCAGGGGCTGCTTCGGATGGGGAGCTGGGGTGAGGGCTCTGCCCTGGGCTGTGGGGCTCTGTCCCACGCTAGGGTGGGGTCTCTGCCCTGAGCTGGGGGTCTGTGCCAGCTGCTCTGCTCTAGGGTGGTGGCTCTGTTGGGCACTGGTGGGATGGTGCTTGGCATTGGGAGCTCCTGGGGAGGTTCCTCCCCAGCCGTCCTCTGCTGGGCCTGGGTGAGCCCTGCTGGGGATGCTCTGTTTCTGAATCTGGCCCCTGCTGGGCTGTCCTCTCCCCGGGAGAGTCCTGCTGCAGGATCCTTCTCTTTCTGGCGGACATCTCCAACAATAGACTCGTGTTCTCCTCCGTCGGTTCCAGCCTGACACAGTTTAATGCAGCAGTGCCTACGGGGGCTTGAAAAGAGCAGCCCCCATCTTTTTCTTCTTTAATTTTTTTTTTTTTTATTACTATTTATTTTGTGGCCGAGGCCAGATTCCTTCACCCAGGCAGAAAGATTGTCCACGCTGACTGGCTTTTACTTTCCGAGAGAGCATTCTCCATCGGTCCGTGGCTTTCCTGCGGAGCGAGTCTCCCACTGCATTCAGAGGAGAAGGGTGCGTTCCGCGCATCTGCCTTTTGTTTTGCCTGAGCCCCTGGGACTCGTAGAAGGGGGAGGAATTGATAAAAGCAAAGCATTTTGCCATAAAAAGAAACTAAGAGGGCAATGGAAGGCCATTTGTGTAATTCCCCAGGCTGTGTCTCTTTGAAAGTGAGGGTCTGGCAGAGTCTGCATAACCCGCTGACTTTGGATCTTCCTTTATACTTTGCCATGTGCAATATGTTCCTTGTGTATGAATTAAAGATTAAAGGCAGCTTAACCTGTATTTTCCTTTTCTTGCAACGTTCTTTGGTAGTGAAATGGTGAAACGGCATTTCTGATCACAAAAGGGGTGTGTGTAGGGAAAACAGACGGCAGTTTACCCCCCTCCTGGATCAGAGCTGCCAGCTCGCCCATGCTGCACGATGGGAGAAGGCCCTTGCAGGCCTGAAACAGCAGTTATCATTCACGGGGCTCCCTGAGCCCTGCCTCGTGGTGCCAGCGGTTGGCACAGGGGCAGGTGGGTGCCTGGCAGAGCAGGTGGCTGTGCCAGGGGAGCGCTCGGGCTGGCAGGGGGAAGATTGGGTGCACTCTGCACCTAAACGTGGGCACATTGTGCATGAAAGAAAGCAGTGTTTTGAGGTGTCTGCACCTATCCTGCCACATGCTCAGGTGAGAGATGCCAGCAGCAGCGCCCTTGTTGGGGTGCAGGGAGAAGCAGCCCTGTTTCTGCTGTAGCTGCAGAGCAGTGGAGTCAGGAGAAACTGCTCCAGTGGAAGCATTTGTTCTGCAAGCTTCTCTGATGCTTTCCACACTCTAGAGTGGGCAGTGAAATGGTAGAACGTTTCTTTTGTCTGTTTTGATCCTGAGAACAACAGGAGAAGACAGGCAGAGTGAGGGAAAGGTAGGGTGAAAATTAAACCTGTTTAGGAGACGAAGCCACTGGGGCGTGTTCTGCATGAAGCGGAGCCGGGCGCAGCAGCAGCGAGTCCTGCTCTCCATCACCACGCACAGTCCGGAGTGGAGTGTCCAGGGCTTTGGCTGGGGCAGGGACTCGTCTTCCCTCGGAGCCAGCGGGTTGCGGCGTGGGGATGCCAGGGCTGTCCTGTGCCCCGTGAGGCTCGGAGCATCCTCCCCGGGCTGGCCGTGGGTATCGAGCCCGTCCCGGACACCGCAGCCCCGAGAGCTATTGACAAACCAGAAGGAGATTAGAGAAGAGCAACAAAAAGGATTAAGGGGCTGAGGGGATTGATTTATGAGGAAAGATTAAAAGAGCTAAATATGTGTAGCTTGGCAAAGAGATGAGTACAAGAAGGCTTGATAACGGTCTACAAATGCTTGAAGATCTAAACATTAAGGGGTTGATCCTGCAGACCTCAGTTTCCTAATGTCCCTGCACAACAATGGGCACTGGGTGTAATGTTTGCAGGACTGAACCCCAGCACCAGGCTAAGATCAGTTATCATAATACAGATACTTATATATGCATATATAGAGAGGAGCAGGTGAAGAAGTTGGAATATCAGCAAGAAATCTCCAACATTGATATGCTGAAATTTTAGAGTTGTCCTAAAATGGAAGATAATAATTCCTTCAGCCTGGGTGTTCAGCCTGAGGAGCTCACCAGAAGATGAGGGAAGTGATGCACAGCTGAGGAGGGACAGGATGGGTTTCCTCCATCAGGTTCTTCTCTCTTCAGCTGCTCTGATCCCGCAAATCAGAGTCCAGGAGCAGAGATTTGCTGCCAGGCTTCCTCTGCGGGTGGTTTTTTGGAGCTGTGAGGGCTGGGAGGGTGGTTTTGGTTTGTGGCGATAGGTGGTTAAAATGTTGGCAGTGCAGCACTGGATGAGAAACCCCCAAGTTTCTGCCAGGGATTATTGGATGTTCGAGCAACCGGATTAGTTTCAGTTACTGTACTTTTGAACTTTGGCCTGGCTCTGCTGGCAGATTCAGACAATGAATGTATGGCTGTGACACCTTCAGATCAAGCAGTGAAATTCCACGGTTCTCTACCACTGCTTCCTGCTTGGAGACTTTGTTTTGTTTGGGTTTTTTTCCCCAATTTTATTTACTTGGTGGTGTTCCCAACAGTCACCCTGAAATTAATATTCCAAACTGGGGCAGCTTCCGAGCGACTGCTCGACCTCCTCTTAGCTGGGAGAAAGAATGATATTCCTTCCGTGTGTTCAACAAGTCCAGCTATTTCCCTTCGTTTCAAAAAGACTCCAGATAAACATAAATCTGTCTCCATCTGTGACAGCCCACAGTCATCTGTTTACCAAAATAAACTTTAAGCATATATTGAAAAATAATTTCTATTGAAATATGCATCCCTATGGCATTCAAGCTTGGTATTTAATGCCTTTTTTATGGTTAATAATGCATCAAAAGCATTTCTAGTCTTCAGCTGTCATTACATCACATACATGATGTGCCGGATGCGTTTAATTGACTAAAAAACTTGGGAGTCAGTTTTTATTTTAAAAAATACTAATATATGATGACTGAGTCCTACTTCTCCTGCTCTGTGTCTGCTGGTGACTGCTGTGTGGAGCAGCCCAGTGAGGAGGCTTGCGGGGAGCTCAGGGCTGCCTGCTCGGGGAGAGGACACTCAGAAACAGCAGCTGTTTGTTGGGAGCACAGTTTGCTTCTCTTTGATTTTTGCCATGTAAAAGCGACTTAATTCTGGAAAATATTATTAGAGCTGCCACAAGCTTAAATTGGAAGACTACTGGACTGAGACCAGAATAGATGGCTCTGCCCCATGGGAATTTTTTGCTCCCACAGGCAAACTGAGAGTTACAAGGTGTGTTGTTGCCAGGACCTCTGTATTTACAGGCAGGGCTGTGTGCTGAGGGTGGTGAATGTCACTCGTATTGATTGCAGGCTGGGGACATTTATCCCTGGGCTCCTGGAAAAATCTACTTTTTTTTACTTTGTTCCTTTAAGTTTCTGTTAAGCCTTGAAAAATACTTCTTGATTGAATGGTATTGCTTAAAATCCTGACATTATATTCCAGTGGAGACACATGAAGGATGTAGAAAGACGTGGATTTTGGAAGTCCTGAGATAGGTCTATGCATAAGGAGGATGTGAACATAGTTTTGGGAAGTGACTTGGTCTTCTGTGTAGGAATCTTTCTGTTAATAAAGGTTAAATTGAGTGCTCTGGGGAGGACTCTCTGTTCCCTTCTTGTGTATGATGTGACCTGTGACTGAGGCAGTATTTATATCATATTTTGTATTTATATAATATTTTGTATTCCCCTGGTGCTCTTCCCACTGTCACTTCTTCCACTGGCCTGTGCAAATGTAAACTCTGGTCAGTGGCACAGACTTGAACATTTGCTTCTTCTGGGTACCTCTGGTAGATGGGTGCCAGGACATCTTTTAGCCATGTTTCCAAACTCTTCCAGGTGTTCCAGGTATTGCTCAAGACCGAAGCCTGCCAGATATTTTTTAAATACTCAGTTTAAAGGACAGAAAAATGGGGCATTTCACTAAGCTCCCTTTCTTTCTTTTCTACTCCTCCTTTACCTGCCTGTCTTGGCCCCAGCAGTCACCTGGTTTCCTGGCAGATATTCATTTCTAATGTAATTTTCTGTTGCCTGTCTCCTCCAGTCACACTGCCCTTCACTCTGGGGCTCGGGCACTGTCCGTGGTTTAACGTCCTGCTCCAGTTCTCCCATCTTGGCTGCTGGTGCCAGCAGGAGACCTCCCGTGGCAGCCGTGCCAGGGCGTGCCGGGCACACCAGCGGGCTGGGGGGGCATTTTCACACACAGCACCCACGTGCTGCAGGCCCAGCTCTTGCACACGCTCACGTGCAGGCGCACGCTCACACGCTGGTGCTTGCGTGTGGTAGCACTGGCCTCATGTTAATGTTTCCAGGTCAGAAGTGGCAGGGTACTGTGAAGGGCCAGTCACTTAATGAACCCCTCTGGGACCTACCTCAGTTACTAACAATTTCTCTCCAAGTCATCAGGCAGGGAATCGCAGCCCTTGCTGTTTCACTCCATCACTCTCCCCGCTGCCTTTTCCGCCTGCTCGCTCCACACAAACAAACCAATTATCGACGAAGATACAAATTGGGTCCTTTTTCCTTGAAAGCTCCTTCAGCCTCACACTCACCCAGGTTTCACCAGCACACGTCACCCTGCGTGCCTTTCTGCCTCTCCTCTCTCCCTCTCTCTCTTCCACAGGCCAAACCACATATTCACAATTAAGCAAATACGTGGTACTGACTTGCACACCCTCCCAGCATCCACGTGCACGTGCTTGTGCCCTTATAAGAGCACACGAGAGCGAGCTGGGGTCATTCATTAATGTGAGAACTTCTTTGTTTCAGTTGGAGGTCACCTTACCTGCCTCTGTCTCAGACAAAAACACCCCCCAGAAGAATCTGTTCATCACCAATTTACATAAGCAAGGCCTTCATGGACCAGAGATCATAAAGTGAAGTTAATGGCACTGAGCAGATGTGGTTTATGTGGTGCATGCAAGCATGTTTTCTGAGGGTGCACATGTGTCTTTGTCTTCTTAAAAAACAATGTGTGTTCTCATAGCTCTCAATATTTCACATGGAGCGTGAGGTGGCAGCTGTGATCAGCTGGGGTCTTTGTCCAGCTCTGGAGCCGTGCCCTAATGTTTGGCTCTATACTTTGTGTGTGGAAATTTGGCATCACGTATGTTTGATATAAGGAAGTAAAGTTGGTCGAGTCTTCCCAAAGAGTGCCTGTGGTTGAGGTTCCCTTTTCATCACTCTGGCCTCACAGCTCGTCCTTACACCTGAACGAGCTGATCAACCCCCTGGCACCCTTATGAAAGTGCATTTCAGTGCTAACTAGAAAACAAGCTAAAAGACAAGGCTTGAAAATTTGCAGTGTTTTGTTAAAGCACTGAGTGTTCAAGAGAAATGTTCTTCTAACCCTCACCCTGCTCTTGTAGCTTGTGTTTGAAGCGCTCCTGTGGTGCTGGCATCTCTCATGCCCTCACTCCCCAGGGCTGTGCTCCAGCCTGAGGCCTCTCAGCCCCTGGACGAGGAGATCAGTCCCGTGCTCAGGCAGCCTGTGTCTGCCCAGACCGTGGCTGATCCTCTGAGGGAAGATTCCTTTGGACTGCTGTGCTGGTTCATCCCCCCCTGCGGCCACTGGCCACAGGGCTTCCCTGTAAGGACCTTATTGATCCACCCAGAGCTCCCTGCACCGGGGGGCGAAGGTTGAGCTGATGCTGCTGGAGGTGACTCTTGGCAGGGGTCTCATTACCCCCAACAAACCAGCAGCCAAGAGAGCCTTCATTTGTCACCCTGGGTTACTCGGAGCTAAAAGGGCTCCAATGAGTTGAGGCAAACTCTGCTGAGTCTTTTAAGAGTAGTAAATTAACTACACAAATGCTGGGCACTAAACTTGGGGGGGTCTTCTGCAGCATCACCACCAAATCATTGTCCAAACAGGTCCTGGAGATGGGTAGGAAGGAGGTAAGCAGAAAACACCCAGGGGTTCAGTAGGAGCAAGACGTGCTGATGAAGAGCAAAGCTATGCAGAGGTGGAACAGTAGAATTAATTGAGGTAAGTGTAGCTATCAGTAGGTGCAGCTAACGAGAGTCCCTGCGGGTAGCAGTGGGTGAGCTCTGCAGCTCTGATGCAGAGGTGACACCTGTCTGGAAGCTGTGAAACCCCCTATTGCAGAGAATGTGGTTTTTAGGTACCCTAAGTGGCTTTCACTTGACCCAGCATCTTAGAACCCCAGAAAGGAGAGACCATTGCTGATTATTTTTATTTTCTTGCAGTGCAGAGCACATAGCACAGGTGATAACTATGGCACAGCAATTTTATAAGAAAAAAGGCTGTGAAAAACTGACTGCAGTAGAGTCCAACTCTGAGAACTACATGTAAATGCAGGATTTTGTTTCATCTTTTGTCTCAGAAAAGGAAGTATCCAGCAGGTTAAAATGTTCTAAGCAGAATGATGGCTATACAAATAATGTCAGAGTAAAGGAAATTGTTAATAATAATAAAAAAAAGACTAAGTAATATTTTAATAAAAGATAAAATAAAGAAAGCCCCAAGTTTTGGCAATTAACCACAAAATAATAATAACACAAGTGTTGTCATGTCCCCCTGAGAACTGACTCATGAGGAACTGGAAACATGGAGATAAAACCAAATAGTTGCTCACGGACATCAGCATGACAGAGGTGGCCAGGAAGTCTGAGGGGTGCTGGGTGTCTGGGGCTGGAAATGAGCAGTTATCACAAGTGAGGTGGTTGCAGAGGGGCTCCCAGTGACCCCTGCACTGGTGTGGGTGCTGAGGTCACCCCTTAGAAGCTTTTCAGTGGGAATAAGTATGAAAAACTGTCTCAGATTAAAACATCAGGAGAAGGTTTTAAAACAAATGGATAAAAACAACTGCAGCTCATTGTCAGGACAAGAGTTAATGAACTGAAATTCAAAATATTCAACTCTGTGTTGTGCAAGGTGTGGTTGGAGTTGCCCAGCACCGGAGAGCCGAGTGCCACTGCAGTTCTTTAAGGCTCTTGGGAGGTGCCAGCAATTTCAGAGCAGTAAACTTTGTTTCTGTTGTGGAAAAAATCGGGATATCATGAATGGAATCAGCAGACACATGAATAAGTTGGAGGTGACAAAGCCAGCACAGCTCTGTAAGTGGAAGTTAATCGTCGCAAACCTGTCGCTGCCTTGAAGAAATCGATAAGCTCTGGGGTGTGAAGTGGTGGAAAGTACTAGAGTCCCCCAAAAAGTTTAGAAAAAAAGAGATGGAAACGCGAAAGTCATATTTACAGAAAAGGGAAAATAAGCTTTGGCAATTAGACATTAATTCATGATAACAGAAGTTTAAAAAGCCAACATTTCAAGGAATGAATTTTTGGAGGAACTAGCAGGGAAGACAGACAGACTGATACGAGATGTTTCCACCCCATCGTGTAGAGCCAGGGGATGGCCACAGATCTCTTGGTTCTTCAGGTTCTCATCACGTTCTCACAGTGATGCAGTAGAAAGCAGAAAACACAGGGAAGGTCAGCAGACTTTGGCAGCTGGGGAGCTGGTTTTGAATGGTGTTGTTCTGAGGAGCTGACGGCTTGATGGAGTGTTGGCTGCAGAGTAGAGCCCTTAACCTTCAGGTTGCTGGGATCTAGATGTTTATTAGTGGAGAAATAAGAGACCTGGGTGGTGGTGCTTTTGTTCTTTGTGTTGTTTTCCTGAGCATCTGCTGCCGACTGCCTCTGGAGAGGCTCTGAGCAGGGTGGGCTCTGGCCTGAGAAGCCTGGCTGGGTCTGCAGGTTCACCACCACGCTGCCGGGGGGAAGGGGGAGAACTGCTGCTGCTCCCCCCTATTTAGCTCGGGGAGGCTGTTGCCGTGCGGGGTTTGGCAGGTACCGGCCCCGTGTCCGATCACCGCGCGCTGCAGAAAGGCTGCCCAGATAAGAGTCATTCTATCAGTAGTGAAATTCCTATTTTAATGTAATTTTACAGACCCTGATTCACTGTCCCTTAACTGCAGCTTGTTATTTCTGGCATTAGAGGGTAAAAAAAAATAGCTTCTGGGCATGTGACACTATTCACAGGCCTTTAATGTCAGAAATAATGATCATGTTAAATTGGAGCTCATTACGACGAAATGAGACCTCATTGAGCCCTCTTTTTGGGGGGTTGTTTAATGATTTTCCTTTTTCTCTTCTTTTTTTCCTTCTAAGTAGCTCTGAATTGGTACACTGGGGGAGAAGCTGGGAGGTTTGGTGGTAAATTTAAATCGCAAGAAATGTATACCTTTAAAATATATTAGAGGAAAAAAAAAAAATGGCTTGATTTTTCTACTGTTCTCCCCAAGTACCCTGTTCCTTTGTTACATTTTTCAGTTATAGAAATTTCTTGCACCTCTTAAGGCTGCTAATAATGGTTATATCTAAGGCAGCTACAAAACATATTTGGGACTTTATTTCAAGCACTACTTTTCTCATAATGAACGTGAGGACCCCATTTTCCAATCTCTTTTTTTCCTCTCTAATCATGTTCAGAAGTTCTGAAGCTGCCTCCCGTGATACGACCATGATGAAGCAGCTTGGATGTGTGTGGAGCCCTGTCCCTGCCCCAGGGACATCTCGGGCATCTCTGGTCCTCGGGCAGAATGGTGTCTGTCTGTCCCTCCATGAGCAGAGTGGTGTCTGTCTGTCCCTCCATGAGCAGAGTGGTGTCTGTCTGTCCCTCCATGGGCAGAGTGGTGTCTGTCTGTCCCCCCATGAGCAGAGTCGTGTCTGTCTGTCCCTCCATGAGCAGAGTGGTGTCTGTCTGTCCCTCCATGGGCAGAATGGTGATTTATCTGGAATTTTAAGGCATTCTGCCCATTCTGGTTCTCCCCTCAGGTCACAAGATGAGGGACACGTTCTGTCCCTCATCAGTGTGCTCGCTGGACTCGTGTGCCCCGGGAGCACCCCCATGGGTCTAGGGAGCTCTGCTTTACCCGTGTGCTATCCCCTCCTGTCTTTTTCCCACGTTTATTTATCTATTACTTGATTTCCCTCACGTTTTCCCTGAGTTCGGGGGTGCTTTGGCCAGTGAGCTCAGCAAGCTGCAGTGTTTGTTGGGTGGTGTGGTCAGCAGTGGTCCCCATATGCACTCAGCCAACGGGGAAAAAGAGACTTAAAAAGCTATTTTTAAAAGGTGTGTTCATTCCGAGAGTTTTTAGAGAAGGCCCACATACAAAAGCAGCATGTGAGAAAAATTTAGGACACTTAAAAACAAAATTCTAATGGAGGCAGGTAGAAAGTACAAAGTGGAATTGTCCTCTAGATACTGAAAGGAAAATAGTAGAGAACAGATCATAAGGAGCTGTAAAGGAGGGAGATAAAAACCTGATGTATGCACTAAAAAAGGAGGCACCTGTAGACGGTTGCAATGTCACAGTGATAAACTTGGGAGATTGTCTTTGTCCCAGCTCTCGGAGGAATATGAAGATGTTAAGACTGAAGAGAGGATGTTTCCATTTTGCATATGACAAACAGTGGGTGTCTAGACAGAATTTTATCAATTAAGATGTTTAGTAAAAGATTTGTAGAGGTGTTGTGGAGAAAGAAAGCCAAACGTAGACAGAATCTGAATGCAGTGACAGAGAAAAGCCAGAGTAAGAGATGCTGCCTGAGATAAGGGACTTCAGTGCTAAAATATCTGAGAAAGCTGGCAGTGAAAGAGACTTTTCAGGGCAGGTTGGGACTTCTGCTCTTCTTCTGATGTGAGGCCATCTCTGGGTGCCATGTTGGGTGAAACCTTTGAATCCTCAACACAGGGGCAAGTGGCTTTCTGTTTGTGGCTGAGAATACCCAGTTCCTCCTAACATACATATATATACACGTAGGATGTGGAATGGGTTTTCTTGCGAGGGATTTTGGACCACAGAGGAAAGAAAAACTGGCTGTGTTCCATAATTTGGGTGATTTGGCAGAGAAAACCAGAGTAGCTTTCCTCAGTGCTGAGGAAAGGCTGGTCCTGAGCCTGAGGTGTAAAGCTGTAGATGGACGTCTGTCTGGACGTCTGTCTGTCCCTCACCCTACACAGCAATGGGCAGGTTGGGGGAAACAACTCCCCATTATTAACTGCTCTGCTCTGCCTGAGCGTGACGAGTGGCACAGTGACTGTTATTTAGCTCTGGGAGAACAGCACTGGAGTAGTGTTAAGCATATTCCAGTGTAAAGAAAAATCCTGAAGATAATTATTTGTATCCAAATTATTTTCCATTCTTTAGCAGACGTTTTCAGACTTCAAATATGTTGTTTTCTGCAAGTGCTGCATAATAAATTAATTGTTTAATTAGTAATAGATGTGTCACTCCTGGGAGCAAATCCCCTACTTTGAACAAGTAAACTAGACACCGCTTTCATGTTTAATATGTTGGGTTTAAGACTTTTACCTCTTTTTAAATACATGTGCTTTCATAGATCAGATAATACCTTAAACTATTGTCAGTGATTATGTGAGATCTCACAACACAGAATGGTGCAAACTAGAGACATTTCTTGACTTTAATCAGCAATAAAAGCAGGAAGAAATTAGAATTTACTTCCCATCAGTAGATCTCCTGCACACATTCCATCTACTCTAAGTACTGAAGTGGTCCTCATTACCATAGATGTGAAACCTCACTGCTCTGAAAATCTGTGTGGTGTAACCTAGGGTGAAAATATATCGGAGTACTGTGCAAGGGAATCGAGGCACAGAGAGGCTAATGGAACAGGAAAACTTCTGACCCAAGACACTGGCCTTCTTAGTGGGAAGCCCTTCTTCTGGAGCTCCAGAAAAGGTTGGGTGACCACCAGTTGTTCCAGCTACATTGTGCAGGAGGGGCAGAAAATGGACCATCACCACTTGGAAAGGAAAAGGGACAAGAGCTGCCCCAGGGCTCCTGCTGGTCCCTGTAGGAAATCTGTGCTTTCCCATGTGCACCTGGGCTTCCCGCTGGGTGCATCTGAGTTTTTGGCAGGTGGTACCTCACTGGCTCAAAGGGACCCTGATTCTGTGTTTATAGCACTGTTGAAATCAAATAACGAGTGATGATAACTGTATGCATCGTAGTGTGGTGTTTGAGTCAAAGCATTCAGCTGTTTGATCTGTTCTTTGGGTTTTTTTTGTGAATGATTCTAAAAAATATTTATATGTCCAAATATTTATCAATTTATATTTGCAACATCCTCAGTGTTTGTATCTAGTGATTGTAGTGAATCAACTCAGTACCAGCATTACGATGAATTTTCCTTGCTTCTGCCTTGCCAGTAGGAATTGCCAGTTTAATCAGGATGTTTTTTCCCCTATCCCATGGGATGTGGTTGTGGGGAGAAGAGGGGTTGAGGAGAACCCCTCTATCCAAGCATGTAAGTGCAGCATTAGGAAAGCCAAAGATGAAGGAGGTGAAGCTGGCAAGGGATGTGAAGGGCAACCAAAAGGGTTTGCACAAGAACCTCAGCAGGAAAGAGAAACCAGAGGAGATGTGGGTCTGCTGTGGAACATGCCTGTGTGTGCTGAAGAACATATGTCTGTGTACGTAGGGGTACTGGTGAATTTTGGAAGCCTGTCTTGTGTTTTAGGTGATGGGGATCACTGAACTCAAGGGAGGATTGTTGTGAGAGCTGTTCGACTGGTAACCTAGGGGATTAGAAATTCAGAGTGGCCGTGTGTTGATTGAAGGACAGGTTTTGTTGGGTGGCAGTTTTTAATAACCAAATGTATGGGTTAAAAAGAGAAGAGGATCAGGAAAATTGCCAAATTCTGAGAAGCAGCTCAGAATTTACCAAGTGTAAAGGAATCCATTGGAGACCTGCAGCCCTCCCACGCTGTTCTGCCGGCCTGAGAGCAGAGCAGCATCTCTTCCTCCCTCCAGCTCTACCAGGACACTGGTCTGTGGTGGGGTTTTGCAGGAGCAAAGGCGCTGAACTGGCCCGTGGTGAGCCAGCCACCTCAGCTGGTGCTGCCCCGGGCGCTAACAGGTGACTGGGTGCAGGAGCTCTTTGTTCCACCCCTGTCCCCAGCCCGCTCGCCCTCTCCTTTTGTTATCTGCCCAAATTGTTAGCAGAGGAGATAGATGTATGCAAAGCACTTCGGCAGAACCCAAGCTGGAACAGCTGTCAGAGATGCAATCCCACTTAGTTGGTCTTCATAAAATGCGTGCGGCATTTTTAAGAGTCTGGATAAAGGGTAGAGGCAAACTGCGCCCATTTAGCAGAAGGCAGCGTGTGACAGCTGACAAAGTGACAGTGGGCCCCTCAACAGCCCATGTCACTCTTCAGCAGGAGGCCCTGAAATGCCCATTTTAATTTAAATGTTATTTTCAAATAAAATTGCCACTTTGGGATAATTGCTTCTTACTGTGTAACTTTGAGAACACCGTACTGAGCAAAGTGGGTGCAGCTTTCTTTATTGTTGTTCTTATTTGTTATTGTGCAGCACCATATGTGTCTGCAGCCCTGTGCAATAGGTGGTCCCCAGAACTGCCTGCTGCACAAATCAGCCTTTTGTTCTGGGAGCTGTTGTTTTAAAAAAAACAACAAAACCAACAAAACCACAACAAAACAAACCCCCCGACACCCGTGCAAGGTGAGGCACTGGCACCAGGGGTGGTTTCCATCACACGCATTGTTTGGGGTTTTTTGTTTGCACGGAGTTTTCTGGTGCCACGTCTACGGCGCCGGGCACAGTGTCAACAAATATTTTTCTTTCTGGGGAACGACTCGCGTGTCTTTTCATCGGAAAGCTCCACTAACTGCTCGCTTTCCCCCTTCCTTTCTGGCCTGCTAGAGCCTCCTGGCGTGTCCCGAAAACAACAGTGCGAAGCCCATTTTCAAAGCAGTCGTGCAAACGCAGTCAGCACGTTTACAAATCCTCATTTCAGTCCTTCCCTTCCTAGAGACAAAGTGTTGCTTTAAATCCTGAAGCACCCGGCTCCGGTTGTGACGGGTTCGTGGGGTTCTTCCTGTTGTGTTTTTGTTTTTTGATACCCTGAGGCTTGGTGTGTCTTGGGATGTCCTAGTAATGGAGTAAAGAGGTCAGAAGAACAGCAGTGAGAGACTCTATCTAATTCACACCTTGGCACCAGCACACTGGGGCTGACACGTCCAATTTACTGTGGCACTGTTTGACAGGTGTCAGGGCTCGACAGTCGCACAGAACTACACACGGCTGCAGAATCAGAAAGAGGGAGGGGATGATTGAACATTCTGCAAATGAGACACCCAGGGAAAGAAAAACACACACGCGTGCGCGCGCACACACAACAATTCAATGGGAAATCTGGGCTAATTAACGCCTGCTGTTGCCTGATGCGTGGCATGGCCCCTCAAGGACTCTTTGCCATTCGAGAGTTGAAAACATGTCAAGAGGCTCCTCTTTTCTCTTGCATGAAGAATATTATGACATTTTAGTGCTTTAAAAAAAAAAAAAAAAAGTTAGAATGACTTTCTCAGTTTTCATAGCAAGTTGTGCAACTTCTCCAAGTTCAGCCTTGCTTGTTCCTTACTTCCCAGTTTTATGTAATCAGGTCACCTTTTACCTGGCCAGATCCACCTCCTGAAACCTCAGCTTCTGCCACCTACACGTCTGTGTGCTTCTCCATGGATCTGAGTGAGGAGCAGTCTGCAGAGTGTGCTTAATGGTGGGAATGATCATGAATCACTTAGGTTGGCTGTTCACAGCCCCTCAGCTGTATTGGCATCATGCCCTGTCTAAGCAGGTTAGGCTGCCCTGGCTGGTGGGTGCCTGGCTGCTGTGGCCATTCCCTCCCCCAGCCAGAGAGGCAAAGGCTGTGGCACTTGCAGCTCTCCCTGCCCAGCTCCTCGCTGTGGAGCCGCTGCTGTTGGCAGCTGGCGGAGGTTTGCTGGAGGAGAGCGGGGCTCTTTCCGGAGCTGTCCTGAAACTGGCACCGTTGGGGAAGGAGCAGTTCCCGAGGGCATGATGATCAAGCACCTACCAGCGTGGGCCTCTCCACGGCTGCTGAGGCCTCTGGAGAAGCTCCTGGCGCAGCCGAATCCGTTACCGTGGCTGCCGGCGCGGCGAGCGATGCTGAGGAGCGAGCGGCCTGCGCCGGCCACTTGGGACCCGCCAGCCACCCGCTAATGAGGTTTGCTTGAATGCCACAGAAGGAAGGTTCCTAGACCTTGAGTTTGCCCGGGACGTGAGAAACGCGGCGCGATGCTGGCCGCCCAGCCCCTGACCTCGCCGTCGTGGCCGCTGCTGAATGCAGAACGCTCTCCGCGCCGCGCCGGGGCTGAGCTGCTGAGCGGGAGAGCAGCGGGAGGCTGCGATAGTTGAAATTTGTCTGAGGTGGGAGGATCCCCCCGTTTGGGGAAACAGCTCTGTACAATGCGGCGAAGCAACGGGACGCAGTCCTGTCCTGCTGAGAAAGTCAGCAGAGCCAAAACTGAATTTAAAGAAAGCCTTTATTATTATTATTATTCATGTCAGGGCTCCGTTGGGAAAATCTTTATCTGCATTAAAACGTACATAAGAAGAGGAAAGAAGAAAAGGCCAAGAAGAGTGTGTACTACAAAGCGTCCCTTTGAGCTCAGCTCCCTTCCTCTGTAAAGTTCGTTGCCAGGCTCTTTGCAGGGAGAGAATTTGGGTTCAAGGTTGAGCTGGAGACGTTTCCTGGCGGAATGTATATCCCCTGATCGCACCTTTAGGAGATTATCCCGTCATTAAATATTTGTAGGATAACAGGAGAAGCCTAATTTAGTTTTTGTTTCTTTTTCTCTGTGGTTTAATCACAGATGAAAGAGACTAATAGCACTACAGAGCTTTCTGGTGATCAAAGGCCAATCAATCCTCTTTGTGGAGTAATTAACTATTTGCTAAACTTGCAGAATTGATTTCCATTTAGGGCTAAGAGAGAGGGTTTTAAATGAAGACCGATTTACCAGGCGTGAGGAGGGAATCTCAGCACTGATGCCAGGAGATACTCAGAGTGATGAATTGGAGCCTGCTAATTGGAGGATGAAAAATACAGCTGGATTCTGGCCCCATTTGCTCCTACTTTGGGGAAAGACAGGAAAAGGGAAAATAAGGCTGAGAATCTGACAGATGGCTTTCTGCAAGTGCAGCGGGGAGAGCCAAGTGCAGTTAAAGCAGCCTCTGACTGACTGGAGGAAACATAGATGTAACCAGCACAGAACTGTGCTGCAGAGAACCCGTTATTCAGGTGGATTCTCCATCTAGGCATCGCTGCCGGCCGCTCGCTTGCGGCTTTGGGCCGGCGAGCTTGGGAGCAGTTTGTGCCTGCACCAGTCTCCTGATGCAGAATCAGCCAGCCAGCGTTGTCTGGCTGCACCTTTACTTTGCCAAGTCAGTTTTAGCACTGCGGATGAAATAGGGGCTTTGTGAAAAGCTGGGAGTGCACAGTGGTTTTTGGTACTGTTCGGTGGAGGTGTGAGGAGCAGGGTCTGTATTCACACCCCTTGCACCCTCGGAGGGATAATCGGGGTGCTAGCCCCTGCCTGGGCAGCAGAGTTGATCAGGTAGTTGGACCTGTTCACAGATACGGGGCACCTTCCACAAACAGAGGGACTAAATAGGCTAGAATTCATCATCCATGATAATAAATGTGATGGAGAAATGCAGTAGCAGCTCATAAATTGTGAGCAGCACAGGGAAATGATTGGGGAATAATTACAGAAGTACGGGGTACTCACCAAACAGGGAAAGTTTCAAACAAAGGGAAGTTGGCACCTTCTCCCAGAGCACGTAATTAACACATGGAATTTATTGCACGGGATGTTGTGGAAGACAAAGGAATAAATGAGTTCAAAGTAGATTAGACCAACTCGTGGAGAAGACGGCTGGTTGGGTGTTGGACACGGAGCCCGGGTGGATTCTCTGGCTGGGTGAGTCCCGAGCAGCTGCTGCCGTGTCAGGCTGGGCTCCTGGGCTTTCCTGGGGGCTGAGAGAGCAGCCTGGCTCAGCTGGACCCTCAGTCCCCACCCTTGCCAGGGCCAGAGGTTGGCAGCACCGGCGAGTCCTGTGTGTAACCCCCAAGGCCAGTCCATCGCTGTTCTGCCTGTGCCTGGACGAGTCCTCGCCCCACAAATGCAGCCAGTTGGCCCTGCTGGGATGAAACTGGGAAGGGGGGATGTTCTTAGAGTATTCAGTGCTACCTCACATCGTTGCCATGGGCAGTCTGCAGGAGAGGGACCAATATTAGGGCATGGACCATTTTTTGTTCAGAACTACAGACCTTCTGGGCTTGCCTCCTGGATTTCAGAGTTAGTCCAAAACTTCACTGAGAAAAACACAAACCAGAGGAAACACTGTAAAGCTGCTCTTGCTCTCTCTGGTATATCAGTCTGATATTACTTTATCATGGAGAGTGTTGGCTCTTCTGTGTCAGTTGATTCCCTTGAAGTGATTTGATTCGTGTCAGTGCTTCCAAGAAAGGTGCTATCAGAGCTTCAGTCAGGAATCCACCTGTGTAGCAGAGCCTGCCCACGAGGTCTCTGCTGGGTAGGAATCACACCCTGCTCCCAGCCACGCTGTAATGCCACCAGAGCCAGGCAGCGTGCCATGCTGTGCCATGCCACGCCAAGCTGAGCCATTCTGCTCTTGATGTCTCTGTGGTTAAGGGCTGTGACCAGAGCTGTGCTGGGGACAG
>JAOEGS010013682.1:86950-104057 GCA_025447755.1 Corythornis vintsioides | reverse complement strand
TGCCACGCCAAGCTGAGCCATTCTGCTCTTGATGTCTCTGTGGTTAAGGGCTGTGACCAGAGCTGTGCTGGGGACAGCCAGAGCAGCCGAGCTGGGTGTGCCCACCTGGGCCGTGGCTGCTGGAGGGGGTGCCCCACGGGTGGCAGGGCTAGGTGCCAGGCTGCCTTCTGCAGGAGCCTTTGCACAGCAGGAGCCAGGGAAGTTTGATGGTGCTGTAGTGCTGGTGTCGAGATGATTGTATTTGCTTGTTATAAATTGAATTCGCCTATTAGAGAGCTATGACTTGATTTTTTTCATTAGCCCACAAAGCTTGAAGGGAAAGTTTCTTCTGAGGTCCCTCCAGACCTCTTTAAACAGGGATATAATGATTCTCTGTTGAGAAAGAGCAAAAGAAATTCCACTGCTGTTTAAACAATTAAAAGCGGAGCTGTACTTGGCGGCGAGGCTGAGGCAGCGGCGGTAACCTCTCCTCTCGCTGACCAGCAGCTTTTAAATGCAGGGGCTGCTGTGAACTGACTCACTGCAGGATAATTACGTTAGGGACCCATACGGCCTGCTGAAAATCAATTCTGTTGGGCCAGCGTGTTTGTTCGGAAATCCACTCAGCCAATTCAGGAGTACATTAGGCTGCAGGCCCCGCGCGCTGACCTCCCCAGGATTGGGGTTGACACTTGAACGAAGGCGTTTGTCCAGTTAAAGGACAGTGCTACCAGCAGACTCTTATCTCCCCTAAATTGGATTACTCAGATCTGCTTGTTCTCTTTAAAGATAGTTACTTCAGGTTTCCCCCCCCTCTCTTTCTGTCTGTCTGAGACAGTTACCTGGTGGTTTCTGTTTAACGTGCCCTTCTGAGCTATTCTGGGCGGTCAGCACTTGATAGGGATGGTTGGACTTGGTGATCCAGGAGGTCCTTTCCAGCCATGATTATTCTGTGATTCTACATGATTCTGTTCCCCCAGAGCTTCCTTTTGCTGAAGTTTATAGCAGGGAACCATTTCTCCCAGGGCTTCTCCACTGGATGAGGCAGCAGGATGTATGGAGCCCATCGTGTTGCAGCCAAACAGGGTCTGTGTCACTGGGCACGAGGATGGTTCAACCCAAGTGCTGGGTCAGGGTGAGGAAGAGGCTCTGGTGGTGGGGCTGTGTTTGTGCCACACAAGGGGGGTGAGCAGGAGAGGTGAGGCCAGTTGATCTGCAGGTTGAGCTGGGCCTTGAGGGGCTGTCTGCCCCCTTCTGAGGAGCATCGTGCACGGGCGCTGGGGCTCCATCCTGTGGGATGCAGGTACCAGCCTTGCTGTGAAGCACACACCTTGATTAGTTTCCCCACCATCATCCTGAGCATCAGAGATGGTTCATACCTGCTCTAAACCTGCTCGGCCTTTCCCATCAACCATAGTAATGGAAGACTTATCTTAAAAAGTCCAACCCATGACGTACAAAAAACACCCCCAGCTTTTTTAACTGTTTTACATAGGAAACTTTAATTTTGCATTTGTGAATCCAGGAGGAGCTGTCAGTGGCTGTTCCAGTGGCTAGGCTGAAACATCACTATGTGAAACAGGTTATCAGCTGGTTCTGTCTTCTGCAGAAGATAGTGGTGTGTGTGTCTCAAACAGAAATGTTTTCTTGCTTTTCACCTAGAAGTGTGCAGGGAAAAATAGAAAATTAGGTTGAGGAAGAAACAGTTTGAATCCTTGAGAGTTGCTTCCCTCTGAGCTGAAAATACACAGACACATATCTTTCTGCTCTTTACCTGATCCACCCATATGTATATTTTTTTTGTTAATGGTTTTATGTTTTACCTTCTTTATCTCCTAAAAGTGCTGCTTGGCCTTCTTTTAATCAGAATACTATATAAATATAAGAAAAAAAAATACCTTGAAAGAAGAATTTTTTGCAAGCATTTTGTAAATTATGTATGAGAAGACAAGGGAAGGAGGAGAAGAGGCTGGGCAGGAAAAGTGTGTGTGTGTGTGTGTGTGTGTGTGTGTGTGTGTGTGGTTTTCCCAGTGAGCCAAGATCTGGGACAGTATCTGCTAGTGGGAAGGGAGCAGTGGAACAGATACCTGGGTGATGTATAACTGGTGATAGTACCCTTAGAGTAGGCAAGTCTGCTTGAATGACTGCCTGGAGGAACTGAGATGAAAATGTCCTGGACATCAGGATTCAGTTTTAACGTTTTTGTGCTGATAAAATGTTTCCAAACCGGTTTGATAATATCTCTGTTTGTGAAAGATACACTGAAATATCAAAAAAAAATGGAAGTCTCCTATGTGTATGCAGAATGGCTGCTGCGAGCTCCTATGGGAGTCAAAGTTCTTGCTTAGCATACAAAGGCTTATGAGTTTTATAGTGTTCAGGCTCTTAATCTACAAAGCGTAATTTAATCCTCTTTTATCTAGCTGCACCACAAAGCCCCAGTTGTAAATAAATCGTATGGTGACTGCAGCTGCAGCTGCAGCTTCTGCTTCCCTCACCTACCCGTGGCAAATATTTCTGCAAAACAGATGAAATTAACTGGTGTAACCGATAAATACAGGGCGAGGTCTGGAGAAGGGGAGGTTGTAACACAGCACTGGACCTTAAACACAACTGGTAGCTCTGAGATCCTCCTCAGCTGCCTGCAGATGTCAATGATTTTCTGCTCCCCAGTCCCTGCTTTGCCCAGTGCTCGTTGGCAAGGGTTAGGGAGGATGGGGAGCCCTCCAGATATCTTTGCAAATGCCACCAGCTGGGAGATGGGCTCAAAATGCAGGTGAGTTCTCGTGCCACTCTGCTGAAAGTGCATCCTGAAGGCTGTGGTTTCCAGAACCTGGAGGTGGTTGCATGGTGCCTGGGTTCTGTGCCAAACCACGTCCCAGGTTTGTAGCGTTACCCCTGAGTCGTGCAGTGGTCATATTTGACCTCTGTAGGAAAGGTTTGTTGTCTACTGTACTGAAATGAACATCCTTGACTAAAGAACAGTCTCTTTTTTTTCCATTTTTTTTTAACACTATTGTCATGGCAATGGCAGTTTTTCATAGTACTAAGATAGATGCAATTAGGGCAAATCAATAGTTCCTAAAATAACTCTTCCCAGACACAGAGCAGAAGCTTCTATTCAACAGGTAATAAATTGTCATTCTTGGGTGAGTGTGGTGGCTGAAGTGGACTGGGACCGGAGTCCAGCCTGGAGCATTTTCCTTTAGAAATGGAACTGGAGCTGGAGACCACACAGCTCTGCAGCTAATTGGCAGTTCTCATGACAGAAGGAAAGTCTGCTCCCAGATCCCTGCTATTGTACATGGGCAGATATCTGCTGAAATCAATAGACCTCTAGCCCTGGAAGCTGCTGAAGTAGGTTATTGTGGCTGGCGTGCTGGAGGCAGGCGTCAGGTGAGACTGGATTATCTGTGCCATGGCACGGGCAGTGGGTTTGTTCCCACCTCCGAGGAGAACTTGAGTTTCACTGCTCTCCTTGCTAGACACATCTCAGCAAGACTGCAGGAAGCAGAAGAGAAAGGGAATGTTGAGGGAAAAACAGAAAGATGCACAGAAAAGGTTCCTCTGAAGTGTTTCAGAGAGGGTGTGTCTGTCACGGGGGGAAAGGGGATCTGTGGCAGGGAG
Organism: Corythornis vintsioides; assembly: GCA_025447755.1. NCBI lineage: Eukaryota > Metazoa > Chordata > Aves > Coraciiformes > Alcedinidae > Corythornis > Corythornis vintsioides. Next base: position 100,451 of record JAOEGS010013682.1, on the reverse strand, counting down.
ATTCAAACGACACCCTGGATGTGAGAATATCTTGGTGAGAACTCTGGAGCAGGCTGCCCAGGGGGGTTGTGGAGTCTCCATGCCTGGAGACACTTAAGACCCACCTGGATCTGTTCCTGGGTGCTTGGTCTAGGTGCCCCTGCTCTGGCAGGAGGGTTGGACTAGATGATCTTCTAGGTCCTCTCCAACCCCTAATACCTGTGAATCTGTGAACACTGCAGAAGCTGCTGTCAAGGGTGCACGAGGTAATAATGCCTTTGTCTGGTGTCCTTGATTTGCCTCCCTCTCCTCTCTTGGCTTCACTACTGTGGCCCTGACTCTGGGGTTGCTCTGGCATCTCAGCGAGCGCCCTGAGCAGCCCTGGCTGGGGCATCCTCAGCAGCAGCCGAAGGGGAAGAACAGAAACTGCTGCCCTTGGTCCCAGAAGGGCCTTCTAAGGAGGTTTGTTTGGGAATAATGACTATGGAAATTCTGCATCCATAATGAACTGCAGAGCAGTCTTCCAACTCACTCGTGCCGAAAATTCACACTTGCCTTTCCCATAACTTGTCACTTTTCTTTTATTATTATTGTTCAATATGTAAACAAGGCCAAGAAACTCTTTGTTCCTTTGTGCCTCCTTACGCTTGTCCATTAATCCCGGTCTCCCCTCCCCCCCCCCCCCCCCCATGCACACAGGATTACACAAAGCAAAAGTCATTAATTTTTATCTCTGACTATCTGTAGGCTTTTTAATGTGGCCTGGCTTGCTTATGCACCAGCAATTACATGTCATAAGTGCTTGTAGATGCTGAAGCAGTATCGTAGGCTGATGAATCACTGCCTGCTCTGCTGATTAGTATGCAAGGGGCCGTGCTCTTCTTTGAGCAGCTGGCATGCCAATGAGGATCTGGCTCTGCTGGTCAAGGCATCTGGACATGAATTCAATATGGATTGCTTTAATTAAATGGCTAAGCACACAAGGAGCTAAGAAACAACTCCATCATTGAGTGAAACTTGAAAATAAAGTTGACGTGAGAGCGTAGGTAGAAGGAATTGTTTAAACACCTGTTGTCTCACTGGTGAACCTTCAGGTTCCTTTTCCATTAATGAAGTTCTTACAAGTGGCTGAAATTCCTTCCCGATTGATCCTTAGATAAATCTTTTTTTCTAAATTTAGATTTATCATTAAAAGTTTAGGAACCAGTGAACTCGATTCCATTTCTCTGCTCTTTATAGGGATTGGGTTTTGTTTAAACAGTAAGATCATTGCCATTTGTGGAGGCAACTGTTTTAAAGGAGGGATTATGTAGGTGTGTGCGGAACCACTGGGGAGTGGGAAGTAGCAAATCATCTCTGAATGTGCCAGGGTGGAGCAGGAGAAGCTGAGGGAAGAGCATTGCAAAAGACTGCCTGTGCCCACTTGGAAGGTCCATGAATTGCACCAACTGAAAAAAACTTCTGTAGGTGCATTTTCTACAGTTAGGCATCAGTCTTTACAAAATGGAAATGCAAAATATGTCCTTTGCTTTTGGATTTTTCAGGTCAGATAGAGCCTTAATTTCTGCTCCTCAACTTTCTGTATGGCACATCAAATTGCAGGTTTAATGTCATGCTGAAAACTTCTAAGTTCATTTGAACTCTTTAGTTTATCCACTAAACAGCATTTTGAATAAAGATGGGCCCTCATCTCCACTCTGCATGGTTAGGTTCCCAGGCTCTCCCAATTATACCCTGCTCCAGGGCAGCCTGTCCAGCTGCCACCATCCTCTCTGTGCCCGCTGCCCATGAGTGCCCACTTGGCAGCCTGGGCAGGGGACCCTCTCCATGCAGGGGGAGCTTGCTGGTGATGCTCTGTGCTTAGCAGGACCCTCTCTCTGCAAGGGCACATGCTCAGAGTTGTTGATGCTCTGTGCTCACTGGGCACAGACAAACTCCACTGGTACACATATGTGCAGAGCAAAGGGAATCAGCAAATGAACTACGAGGGATTGCGTTTTTGATGCCTTTTGGTTGGGAAATCAGGAGGTTTAGCCCAAGCCTACCTCTGGGATTTTTATGTGCTTAATGATTTCATGCACTTTGTAGTTATTTTGGTCCTCAGGAGGAAACACGAGTGCAGCTGTCATGATAGTTTGATAGACACCAGAAGGTTTCTTTTCTTTTTTTTTTTCCACGTACAGTTTACCATCCTTACGAGGCATTTTATGGTTTGCAGTGTTTTGGGGAGCAGGGCAAAGCCACTGCTTCATCAGTCACAGAGATGAAAGGCATTCTCCATCTGCTAGAACTGTGGGGTCCTCATATGCCCCGTGCTTGGAGCCTCCAGAGCCACTTAGAGCAGTAAGACCAGGCCCGGCCTCACCCCATCCTGGCTCTGCAAGGGCAGAGCTGGCAGCAGAGTCGTGGGCACCGCTTGAGACCAAGGGATGCAGGAGCTGCCCAGAGCTCATCTGCAGATTGCAGAGATCTTGAGAAGGTAGAACAGAGTGGCAGAGAAATGAAGGGTAATAGGCTGAGGCTGTTGCTGTGACTAGAACAGGCAAAATGAGTTATTCTGCATATTATGGGCCTTACTGGTTTGGTTTAACTATTCAGTGATAAAAGTCAACGTTAGCAGGTTGCACTTGGTGTCTTCAAATAGCTGGTGCTCCAGTCACCACGACATCTAACGTTTAAATAGGGATGAACATTTCTGCTGAAGTTGGTGAGCAAGGAGGATACCAGGCTATGGCCTTCTATAGAAAGTAGTAAAAGGAAGCCAGCAAAATTAAAATAGAATCCCTATGAAAGGTAATTGTCCTCATGTTTTATATTTTCAGAGGCTCTCCCTTGTCTGTTGTATAATGTATGTGCTCCATGAGCCAAGGAGATTCATCCTGTCCTTCATCTAAATGATGAACAACTGGATGATGGCTTCCCCCGAAGTATCACAGTTTTCTGTGCCGTCAGAAGGAGGTGTTCAAAACTGTTAAAATTAAAAGAATTGCAGAAAACACACCGATAACATTTCAATTTTTTGTAATCTTGGGTATTCATTCTGTTTAAATAGATGCTGCACCATTTACCACTTGCTCGTTGTTTAGGATTTTAATGTAAATGGCAAACTACGTGATTGCATTTCTCTGCTCTAGCAGCTGTTCCTTAAGCTGTATTTTTAACAGAATTAGGTTTGTGTTTGTTGTGTCTCCAGCGATTTCCACCCCTTTCCCCCCTTGTTTTGTGCCAGTGCTCACTTGCGGTCACTTCCTAAAGAAGTTCAGCGCCCTCAGACATGTGGAAAGCATCCTTCAGCTTAGAAAGGCAGATTTGATACCAAAGCAAAATACCCTTTATCACCTGTGTAGCTGCCATTAGCCTCAGATGAGACCCCTGCTTGTCCCCCTTGCTGCCCCCCTGCCCAGCAGAGCTGCCATCCTCAGCTCTGCTCCGTGCCCGCTCCCTGCCACGCGCGGGTGCCTGTCCCATCCCGCTGCAGAGGCAGGCTGGGCACGCAGGATCCTATACTTAGTGCAACCCAGTTTACTCTCATCATTTTAATAGTGGACCGAAGGTATGTTGCCATGTGAACAAGTCATCATGTCTCCATGGCAACCAGCCGGATTGCAGCACCGCTCCGAGGAGTGGACTTTTTTTTTTTTCACTTTTTTTTTTTTTTCCCCCTAGTCGGTGCTTTTTCTTTTGTTAAATTTGCTGAAGGGCTCACAATAGGAGGATCCAGGCTGCTTTATCAAGCGGCTTTTCATTTAAACCTGTAAGTTGTTGTATAAACAGAAAGGCCAGCATGCCACTGGATTCACTTTCAAGGCAGACTTGATGAGGGCTTTGAACCAGGACCCCAGTGTGTTTTGCAGCTTGATCAGAACTGAGACGATTACATGTCTTGGCACCTTTCAGACTCTTCTCCACACTTGTCCTCTGCTGCCCGCAGTAGGGATCCCAGCCACTCACACTCAGACTGGGTGACCTGTGGACAGCCCTTTGCCGCTGCTTTGAGCCTCTTTTGCTTTTGGAGATCTCCGTAGGCCAAAATTAGGCGCACTGAGAGGTTTGATTTTTCGTATATATTTTTTTTTCCCCTCCTTCTCCATCCCATGTAACATCGCCAGCTTCCAGCACTGAGCAGTGGGGGCAGAGGAGGAACATGGAGGGCGACGGAGGCTCTCAGATGGAGAGCGGGGAGAGCCGTGTGCGCGTCGCCGCGCCGGGGAACGGCAGCAGAACGGCTGTGGGGAAAAGATACAGCTAGTAAACCTGAGCTGTGAAACATCATTTTATACATGTATTCCTGCCTCGGAATCGTTTTCCCCCTGAAACTACGTGAGAAGTTTAAGCTGGGATAGCAGAGGTCCCTGGGAGTCGGCAGGTGCGGGTTCTGTCTGCGGCTCCGAGGCAGCGTGCTCCCGGTGTGGAATAAAGAGCTCTTAGCTAAAGAGCGTCTTCGGTAGAATTTCCGGAGCTTAGGCAGCCTGCAGGATGGCAGCAGAGATTCTGATCTGCTGCAATTACCGTCACGTAACCTCAGCGGACCCCGCAGCCTGTGCGGATCTGTTCCCAACACGGCCCTCCCCTGCCTGATTCATCCCGGGGCAGCAAAGGGGGGTGTCAGAAGGGAAGCAGCGGAAAGAACCCGAGCCCGTTTGTACACAGTCACCAGGCTGGGGACCATTGCTGGTGCCTTGCCTGGGTGTGCGAAACGCACCCGGCACAACGTGTGTTGCACGGGGAGGGGTTCACCCCGTGGAGATGGGAGGTGCAGGGGTTGTCTGGATGGTGGTCCGGTCCCCCAGGGACTGAACAGAAACACACCAACGTGGAGCTCTGGACGCAGAGAGCGAGGTGAATGATGCCTGTGAGGTGGTGACGTTCAGCACCCGCCCGTGACAGACACATCAGCAACAGCAGCAGCAGAGCCACGGTCCCGTGGCCCTGTCTGCGTGCCCTGCTCCTGCAGTGCCACGGCCGGGCAGGGTGCGGGGAGCCGATGCAGAGAGGTGCCCGGGCAGGGTGGGCTCCTGCTCCGGTGCTGCTCACACCCTTTTAGGCAGGCAATTGGTGAGGTGAATTGCCCTCCATAGGCAGCAGGGATCATTTCTTCTTTGTGCATAAAATTACAGCAAACAAGCCTCAAATAACACAGGACACTTTCATAATTGATTTATGCGAGGACTCTGAAAGTTCTATTACCTTTTGTTTAGCTCAGGGGGCCTGACTCTGTGCAATCCATTGCTGAAACTAATTACAAGATATAATTAAACTGTGACACGAAGATATTATACCGTTAGTTTACTAATGACACCGCGAAGCTGTACCACCAGCGCAGGACAGTGATTATGCTTCATTCATTATTTATCCGTTTGCTAAATGAGACGCTGACATTTTCAAAAATTACTTTGAGGTTTCTTAATTGTCGGCAGCAGGATGGACTAGAAGGAGCTCTCCTTCCTCTTAGTTACTTATCTAAACCTCAGATGTATTATTAGCCAAAAATAAATAATAAATAAAATACAACACTCAGCCTTTCTGGCCATTGTTCTGTCTGGACCCGGGCGGCCGTTCCTGAGAGCTGATGTCAGGTGATGGATGAATAAGAAGCATCTTTAGGTGAAACGTCTCCCATCGTCTCTCTTGCCATGACCTGGGTGGTGCTGTGTGCGAGGGCAGCGTCCAGGTTTAAGTGGTGCAGTGCCAGCCACCCCACTCTGCCCTCTGGGCAACTTTAACAATCTCTTTGCACCTTTGTTACTGGAAGAACTTTCTGGACTTTATCGATCAGTAGAGAATTTCTCCATTAGTGTTACTAAAATAGAAATATTTACCTTAAAAATACCCCGTGGCACAGTGCAACTGGCAGAAAGCAGAGCAGGCGCTGCCTCTGGGCTGGTAGTTTGTGTGGGTGGCTCTTCCCTCTGTGTAGGTGGTGAACCAGTTGTTAGCAGTGCCAAGGAAACGTGGCTGCTGTGGAATTCACCATCTCCAAAGCAGGGGTGAAACATGCCTCATCTTTGTCCAGCCTCTGAGAGGATTTCTGTGGGCAGGTTTTACTTGCAGCCACCTCATCGCTGCGCAGCCACCTTGTTTTTCTGTGCTGGAATTAATGCAGGAGTTGGGCTTCGTGTATTCTCAAAGAAAAGAATCATTTGTGACAAATCCTGATGTTCTCTGGCTATTGGTAGTTGCTCCTCTTTCTCCCTCTGTGCCTCTCCACTGCTCCCTGTTCCTTGGGTTGGGGGACCCTCGGAGGTGCATTTGGCCCCATCTGGCCCCTAACCTCTCGGTAACCTCCCCAGCACTGCAGCTGCTTGTTCTCATCAGAGGCACCACTGGACAGCTTAAGACAAGGTTTAATTTCTTCAGAGTGTAATGGCATCCGGCATCTATAATTATGCTATTTTCTCTCCTGTGCTGATTAAACAGGGTTTACCCAGAGAACTAAATGATGAATATTTGAGTGGAGTGTGTTGAACGAATAGCTGGTAAAACAGTAATAATAAATAAATTTGTAAGAAGGGAAGGAAGAGGGACTGAAGAGTTACAGAACATTAGCAGGTGCAAGAAAGGAGAAAGTGGAATGAAGGCAGGAGGGTATTTGTAGTCCTTTGAAAAGCCACAAGTCCTGGGTCTGGAATTTCTTTCGCTGTCTTCCAGGAAGAAGGATTTTTCCTTCTTTCCACCCACTCTCAATTAGTTTCGGAATTGCTCTGATGTGATTGTGTATGAGTGAGATTAACTTCCATATGTCCCACACTGTAACCCCTGGAAGTTCATCGTGTGGTGGGGAAGTGAGGGCTGTGTCTTCTCCTCAAGGACGTGGATGTCGTGGTTCTGAGTCTCCTCCAAACCCAGCGTGCTCTGGCTGGCAGCTGGGCACCCACTGGGTGCTGATAGGTGGGCACCCACTGGGTTCTGGCAGCTGGGCACCCACTGGATGCTGGTAGCTGGGTACCCACTGGATGCTGGTAGCTGGGCACCCACTGGTTGCTGGTAGGTGGGTACCCACTGGGTTCTGGCAGCTGGGCACCCACTGGTTGCTGGTAGGTGGGCACCCACTGGGTTCTGGCAGCTGGGCACCCACTGGGTGCTGGTAGCTGGGTACCCACTGGTTGCTGGTAGGTGGGCACCCACTGGGTGCTGGCAGCTGGGCACCCACTGGGTTCTGGCAGCTGGGTACCCACTGGTTGCTGGTAGGTGGGCACCCACTGGGTGCTGATAGCTGGGTACCCACTGGATGCTGGCAGCTGGGCACCCACTGGGTTCTGGCAGCTGGGCACCCACTGGGTACTGGCCCTGCGGCGTTTGCAGGGTGCTGTGCACCCATCCTCGGGCTCTGTCAGGGGAAAGAGTGGGAGAGATTGAGATGGATGGTGCAGCTGCAGCTCAGCTCCTGGCTTTTTCTATACTGGGGTCAAATAGCAGCTCAGAAACGAATGAGTTTGAAGGGAACCGTTTCCCGGAGCCTTATTTACCCAATAAGCAGTAAATGTTTAACGATCTCTAAGTGTGCTTCAGAGAAGCCCTGTGATTACAATTGTTTAAAGAAAATGGTAGGAAGGAGATTAAGAAGACATTAGATGAGTAGCTGGTGCTTCATGGGCTCCAAAAAGCACCCAGAAGGTGTAAAGCTGCTTATTTTGCTGAAGTGGCTCTTACTGCAGAGCAGCTCCCTCCTAGATCCAGGTGACCGATAAACGCCGCCCTGCTCCAGAAAAGCTCTGCTGTAGTTCCAGTGACTGCTGACAGCTCCATCTGCCCAGGGATCAGCGTCCTCATTTCAGATCATTTCAGATCAGGCCATTCTGGTGGGGACCAAGAGCTGAGACAAGGATCATAGGATCCATAGGATACAGAGACTGCCACCCGAGAGCCTTCAGCATCAGCTGGGGCTTCCCCCTCTGCAGAAGGTGCTCCAGGGACTAACCAAGAGGGGCTGAAAGAGTTTGTTTAAATTCAGAGTGTAGGCAGGAGGCTCTGGTGTGAGTGTGAGCCTCCTTACACAGTGTGTTTGTAACCTCACCAGGCACACCAGGAGGAGCAGAGGGATGTTTTTTGGTCTCACAGTCCTCCTCTCAGCATGTTCTTGTGTATGTTTTTTATCTAGGTATTATGTTCCACTATATAATAACTAAAAGAGTATTGCTTAAATATCTACCAAAAAAAATTTCAAAAGGGAAATAAATGAGCAATGTTTAACATAAGCTTTTTTAATTTTGATTGTGTACATTCCTTGTCTTTGCCCTCCTTCCCTCAATGCTTCTCTACCTCCTACACACTCTGGACACCTTTTCCACCCTCTTTTTTTTCCCATTGTCTACTTACTTCTGAAGATCAGGGTTTGAAGCACATTTTTTTCTTCTAGAATTTAAGTTGTTCTTATTCCTGCAATCCTGTACCTCCAGAGCAGTGTCTGTTAACCTCTTGGTCCCATGTCCTGGGGAGCGGGAAAATTAGTGAGGATGTAGATGACTGCAAATTGATCAAGAGCTTACAATCAGTTTGCTATTAGATTAACGTGGCCCATCCTTTCAGTCAAGGATGCCAGGATACTGGGATGCTTAGGTGTAATTGATTCTGCCTGTGGGTAGAAAGATCAATTTAGTGACTTTCTGAGGTCCTTTCCAGCCCTGTTTTCTATTATTCTAATCATAGAAATTCTAATCATATATTTCTGGGATCTGTTAGTGAGACAGATGCAGATATAGCTTGAAAAGTATTAGTTGAACACCTCTTTCCCCCATAAAAACTTAGTGGACCCGACAGAAATGGTGTCTATCTTGGCTTATGTATTTTCATTCAAAAACAAGTTGCAGGTCCATCATTCCTAATTTTGACATCACCTACTGTATGAAACACTCCAGTGAGTCCTGGCTGAGTGTGAATGGGAGTCGTGTGGCTGCACCAGCCGTGGGAACAGCGTGTCTGAGCGGGCACCGCTCGCCTGCCCCTGCCATGGCTCCCTTCAGAGCCTCTGATATTCCTCCTGGGTTTTTATTACCATTGTATAAATACCCTGCTTTAGCATTTCTTCCTCGCTCTCTCCTCCCTCTCTACCCCCGCCAGTGAACTGCAAGGCTCTAAATATAGGTCACCCCTGGCAATTAGGGAAGAGTTGCTGGTTTTGAAAGATATTCAGCAGGCAGGAAGCCCAGTTTCCAAACGAGTTATCAGGTGATATGATGTTTGGCCTCAGCCAGAGTGATTGACAGGGGGCCTGCATGTTCACAGATACATTATTTAAACATGGTGAGATATAAGAGATCTTCTGCACTAATTACTCCGAAGGCTGTATTAATCACAAGACACTTTAATACTCAATCAATACTTGCATTTGTCAATGACCTTGTAAATCTCCTCCACTTTAACTCTGCCGAGTGGCAAAAGCAGATGCTCCACATCTCAGGGCGGCTTGTTTTGTGCCACTGCTCCTCAGTCACACACGTTCAGCGGGCTCAGTGCTGGTGTTGGAAGCTCGGTTTCAGAGGTGTGTGGTTGGGTAGTGGTGCTGGAGCTGCGGTTTTGACACGAGGTGTGTCACCCTGGAGGGGACATTTCACGAGGCACTGGTGTATTCCCACTCCCCGTGAACTTAGGGGTAGGACAGTGAGGTCTTTAACCCTCTGCATGTTGTAACCAGCTCCTCTGGAGACACGGGGGGGCTGGTTCTGGTGCCTTTCAGATGCAAGGGATGTAAAACCCGGTAATTTCATCAGAGTAGAACTGGATAATTTCATCAGAGGAGAGGAAGAAAGTGAAATAATGTCTTCAAATTAAGATAAGATTGCGCCGCAGCCCAGGCAGCGTTCAGGAGGTGGGGGGAGAGAGTCGTGATTTTGGTTTTATATTAAGCACTGAGCTAGAAAAGGGAAACTGGGAGGGAGAAAAATAACTCCTGTGTGGTTGGAGCAGTTTGTGTTTTTAAGGAGCTTCTCTGGCTGTTGCACCACTGCTTCAGATGCTGTTTCTCATATTCCCAACCAAACTGTACAACTAATAATGCTTTACCTGCCTGTGTTGTTGGGGTATTTTGGACTCCTGTAGGGTGGTATCAATTGCTTCTATGTGGTCACCAGAACGAAAGGTCTGGGTGCCTCAAATGGGTCACAGCATCACTGAGGTTGGAAGGTGTCTCAGGAGATTGCCTCATCCAGCCAGCAAGTCCGTATCTGCCTCATGCTGGGGACCCCAGAACTGGACCCAGTACCCCAGGTGTGGCCTCTCCAGTGCTGGGTAGAGGGTCAGGATCACCTCCCTGCCCAGTGCAGCCCAGGATACTGCTGGCTGCCTTTGCCATGAGGGCACACTGCTGGCTCCTGGTCAGCCTGCTGGGATCCCCAGCTCCTCCTCCCCAGGTCAGCCCCTGGCATGTGCTGGTGCCAAGGGTTGCTCCTCCCCAGGTGGGATGCCAAGGTGCCCGTTTGCCCCTTGGAATGGCAGCACAACCCTCTGGTGTGTCAGCTGCTCCTCCTGCTTTCATGGGCTCTGCAGACACTGGCTCTGTGCATGTCCAGCTCGTTAATGAAGCTCTTGAACACCCTTGGCCCCTCTGTTGACCCCTGGGTGCACCACGCGCTGTTTTCTCGCCCATCCAAATGAACAGTACAAGATTCTCATGCCAATTGCAGTTTCTTTTTTATCGTGAGATTCCTGTTGGTAATTGTTACCGCATTCTCCCTGATGCACTCTAACCCTGATGGCAGATCTGCAGTGCAGGATTTGCAAATATTTAGACCATTTCATTAGTCTTTCCGCGTGACCTTTTTCTCCGTAGCGAGAAAGGTTTTTTCATTAAACCCCCTTTCCTTTATTGGGGTCAGTACTTGATTTTCCCATCTGTGGCACGGCAGTTCGGGATGGCACGTGCACCCACCTTCCCGTGTCTTCCAGTTCTACCTGCATTCCGCTCTTTATAGCAATTTTATCTTCACACTACTTTCCGTGGAATCCTCCTGCAGAAGCCTTATCAGCAGCCTACAAAAATTACCTTCTTCCTATTCCAAATTGCCCCTGCCTGTAGTCACTGCTGTCATCTCTGAGGCCGCTCAGCTGCAGAGAGAGGTGAGTTTAGTGCTTTCCCTCTGCTCTCAGGCCATTTTTCCTATGCTGCTTTTTTATTATTTTATTTTATTTGTGGTCCCTGTCATTCTGCCGGGGCAAAGGGGTAAAGAGATTTGACACTAAGTGCGGGGAAACGCTGTATCTGGAATCTATCTTCCAGACGGCAAAAGAATAAAAATTCATGGCAGGACAGCGGCTGCTGACACGTTCCCAAAGACATATTGCAGGTAGCATTATTTATCGTGGCACGGAGTTCATAGAAGTGCTACCTCAAAGCACCCTGAGAGATCCTAAAAAGCCCATCTCCCATCAGGTGCGGCAGATTTATGGCGGCTGCCGGGGAGGGGGTCAGGCGCGGGAGGCTGCTCTCCGGCGGGGCGGTGCGGGGCAGCGGGCTGGGAGGAGGGCTCCAGCCAGTAATGCTGACCATAAAATTGCAGTGACACGCTGGCTAAGGAGCGCCGGAGGGAGGGGATGGGGTGGTTTCTGGGGGGCCAGCACATGCGCTCGTATTTTAGGTTAATGCGGGAGACGGAACGCTGGGGGTGGGGATGGGGACAGATTGATGGTCTCGGGAGGGAGGGATGCTCCCCGTGCTGGGGGCTGTGCTCAGCCCGCAGGGATGCAGACGGGTCTGACCTCACCGTGGCCGGCACAGGGAGGCAGAGATTGTCACACTCGCAGCCCCGTGCCCACCGTGGGTTGGGTTACACCAGCGTGGCCTCCCCGCCGGGCGAGGGTGGGCTGATGGCACAGCTTCTGCCACGGCCTCTGGGCCAAAAGGGCAGGTTCCAGTGAGTTAATGGGCAGACAGTATTCCCCTGTGTTCAGCTGTACCAGTGTGACTGCTGCCCCGGGCTGTCACCTCGCTCCCAGAGCCCATTTGCAGTCACAAACCGGGCTGGCACGTTGCTGATTCGCAGCCACTCTAACATCCTTTCCTGCGAATAATTGTTTGAGGTGTTAAAAGTGGCTGGATTTTCCTAAAATGAAGCAGGTCTGAAGCAGCTCTGAAGCTTTGAGCTGAAGTTCAGAGCACTGATGGTCCTGCATGACCAGGCAACAGGGTGCAGACATGTTCGAAGTCAGGGATCTATTTAAGCTTCAGTTGTGGTAAATAAATGTTAATATCTAGCGGGCCAGACACCGTTCTGAAACGCAGAGGGAAGCTGTGCGAGCACCTCTGGCAGCGTGTGGTTCCACAGCATCTTTAGTTGTAGCTGTTGGACATCAGGAGAGATGAATGTGCCTGGTTGGGGGAAATGAAGTAATAGAAGCATTTGGGTCACAAATGGGGGTTGCTCTCAGGAGATCTGTGGAAGAGGCATCTTGCTGATCTTCATGTTCAGCTGCTGTATTGAGAAGCATTGACACCTTTCTGCCCCCCCCACCCTGTGTTAATTCGCTTGAGAAAAATCAGCTAAATTAAAAAAAATAAATAGTGCTTTATAGAGGCTTGTGAGCAGCAATTACTTTGAGTCATCTTTCTGCATATCACTTGAGCTTTGTCTGCTCTGCTCCACCTCTGTGGTCTCACCGCAGGCGAATGTGGATGGTGAGGAATCCATCTGCTTTCACAGAATGATGTGGCAAGTCCCACGGACACTCAGTGACACTTTTCCTGGGCAGTGAAGCAAACTGTGACTGTGTGGGCTCTGGGGGGGAGTTGGAGAGCAGGTATTCACCCAGTGCTCCCAGAAACCTTATTCTGGGCTGGAAACTTCAGAGGTCATTAAAGACCTCTCTCAAACGAGGCAGGTAGGTTACTGATGCGTCATAAAACCTCGAAGGCCTTCTGAACATTGCTGCTTCTTCCTCCCCTCTGTAGTCCCCATTTGCTCACCTGTGCAATGGAAAGAGAAACTCGTGCCTGCAGCTTTTGGAGTCCTCACACAGCAGCCAAAACAACAAAAGTGAGAGCAGCAGGGAGCAGCGAGTCCTCAGCTCAAACCCACGGAGAATGAGATGATGCCTGCTAAACTAAAAAGGACTTTGCTATTTGAGTGCTTATCTTAACCCTGCCTCAGCCCATCAAAAATAGATGCTTCTTGCATGGTTCCCGGATCAAAGAGGGCTTGGATTTCTTAAGACAGAGGCACGTGTTAGCAGGGACACAGGATCCTGTATCCCTCGTTGTTAGGGGCTTGTGGGGCCTCCTTTGGTGATGGTATGAGCCGAGCAGTTTTCCATGGCCTCTCCCTCTCCTCTCACACTGGGATGATGATCCAGGTTCACAGTTAGAGGATCAGCTCCTTGTCTTTGCACCTCACCCACACTGCATCTCTCCTGATGTTTGTTGCTCCCTTTCAAGCTCCAGAGCCTAAATGTGTCCCAGCTGCAGGGATGGCTGTGTGGTGCCCAGTGTGACGGGTGGACCTGGGCAGTCCCCTGCCCACCAACAGCCACATGGTGCCCAGCATGACAGGGTGGACCTGGGCAGTCTCCTGCCCACCAACAGCCACATGGTGCC
>JAOEGS010013682.1:55985-86850 GCA_025447755.1 Corythornis vintsioides | reverse complement strand
CACCAACAGCCACATGGTGCCCAGCATGACAGGGTGGACCTGGGCAGTCTCCTGCCCACCAACAGCCACATGGTGCCCAGTGTGACGGGTGGACCCGGGCGGTCCCCTGCCCGCAGTGCCTCCCCAGTGTGCCACAGAGGGTCACTGGGGCCAGCTCCCGCCAGTGCCAGAGGGGAGGATGGTGCTACAGGGCATACTTCCACCTCCTGCTTTTCTTCCAGGCCAGCTGGAGGTTATCAAGGCCAGAGGCTGCTTTCCAGCTTCATAAACCTCTGGCGTTATTCGGAGTCATGATTCTCCTATTCAGCCGTCTGTGCTTTTCCTTGGGACGGCTAATCCCTCAGCGTGACTGGTGGAAGCTGCAGTATTGATTTCTGTCTCTCTCTAAACCTCAGTTGTGTTCAACGCTTGTTAGACATCTGAAGGAATATCCACTGGGCTCGGGGGGCAGCCGGGGAGCGCAGGCGGCTGCGCCGGGAGGCGTTTGCCTCGGGTCTGGGGGCAAGCCAAGGGGAAGAAGGCATCGGGAAGGGGGCAGGTGGCATCTCCAACCCCTGCTAAAACTCCTGGAGGATTTAAACTCACACAGCACTGTTGGCTCACTCCCTGGTTGTTGGGAAAGGAGCAGTTTTCAGTGTTTGGCTCGGAGGTTCCTGTCCGTGTGAGGACAGGCTGGAGCCCCCTGGGAGAGGGCACCGTGTGGTGCAGCGGGTGCCTTCCTTGGGCAGTGTGGGAGCAGACAGTGCTCTGGGATTTTTCTGAGGTTAAACTCTGTAAGGTGGGAGATGCTTCTGAATTAAGGGCTCCTGTTGGTAGGACACACGTGGTTCTCTGGAGAGGCCTTTGGGCCGGATCAGTTGGATCTGTTGTCCCACCCACGGTCGCACCCTCCGCATCCCTGTTCCCAACGGCCCCCGGTCCCGGAGGCTCCTCCCAGGGGGAGCCGTGGACGATTAGGGAAGGTTATGCGGACAGTGGAATTGAAGCTTAGAGCCTGGATGAGAGGACTGAAAGAGGCAAAAAGAAGGATTTAGCATATTTTTAATTAAAATAACAAGCTGGGACCTGTCACTACATAGATTCCTTTGTATCCTGAGTTCCTTTCCCTCTTTTCATCTTTGACTTTTTAGATTAGGCACTCTCCGAGTAGGGATCACATTTTCTTCTGATCTGGAAAATGCCTGGCATGCTTTGAGGGCCAGCATTGTCCCTCCGATAATGAAACACCCCAGCACTGCAGCCTCAGTGCTGTCTTACTCCTATCTGCCATCATCGGCAGGTATTTAGCACTTAAAATAATTGCACTTAGCACTTACATTATACTTTTGGTTGTTCACAAATTAATCCCTCAGCCACTTCTGAGATCAAAAATGGGCATGTCCATTTTATGACCACGGAGCAGAGACATGGTGATGTGAATGTTTTCACCTGAAGAAATGGAAGGGTGGTGGCTGCTGTGCTGGGGTAGGCTGGGTACACACAAACCTCGTCCCCATTTGAGCACCTTACAGCACTGAATGATGAAAAATGGCTAATGTGTCATGTACTTTATTTATTCGTAGATTAGAAATTAGTAGATTGTCAGATTTTGCTCTATTAAACATGCACAGACTGGTCTGAAGTGAACCTATCAATCAAAATGATGATGATCATATTACCCCGCTTAAAATTTGTTCTAACAGTGGCACAATCCAGAAAAAAATAGATTTTTTTTTTTTTTTTAAGTGAAGCATGATCCTCCATCCATGTAATTTAGCATAAAACCTAGAAAAGAAGCAAAGTAAACTGAAGTAATTGCAAAATACAAATTTTAATAGATCCAATACTCTGGAGACTCTCTGTCAGGGGAGTTGAATTTGAATTTGTTTGTACAGATGAGTCTAAATGGCACTTGAGCAGTGGCACAGGGCTGCTCCGCAGGCTCTGTCTGTTGTCAGAGGTATTTTCTGTTGCAGAACAGACTGGTAAAAGTTGATGTAATGAGGTTTCCTAAGGAGTAACCTTCTACTTGCATTTTCCCTTTCTTTCCCCTCTCTTACTCAACAGTCTTATGTTTTACTTGGCTTTACTTGGTTTGCAGCTGCCCCTCCATGTCCATAGCCTGTTGTATCTGGGATGATCTTCTCCAGAGCTCAGCGTGTTGTGGTCTCTGGGCACAATAGGCCAGGTAGAAGAAGGAAACTGAAGTCTGTCTCTTGGGCTTTACTGTTAATTTATATTTCTCCCTATTTGTCCATATGCACAGGAGTGATCTCCCGAGTTATCCTGGCAGTTGGCTCCTCATGGCTGATGTCATTTTCCTGCCCTGGTTTCACCTTCCTGGAGCACCAAGACGTGGCTCCACAGGGTACCTTGTTTTCTCCCCATGTTTTCCCTGGGCCAAATTCACCTTGATGTGTGTAAGTGGATGCCACTCTACAGAACATGCTGCATCTCTTCACATACCTCATCTTGGATTTAAGATCTTACTTTCTCAAGTCCATCACGGTGGAAATGAAAATTTCTGCTCTGTCTATAGCTGGTTACCCCCCCCCCCCCCAGCATTCCTTCCTGATCCCAGCACTCTTGCATTGTGTTCTCTAGCAGATACCCTGGGTTTTCTTCTCTGAAGCTTTCAGATATTGATAGTTTTGCCCCTAAATATCTACATAGCTCTGATCAGAGGTTTTGTTCTATTTTAACATTTGCTAGCACTAACAATCACTGGGTGTTGCTTTTAATTGTAACATCTGCTCCAGCTGTAGAGGAATCAAAATGGTCTCGTCCATCTGCGTAGGTCCAGAGCTTGGCCTAGTTCCCTCTAAACTGAGCCTAGGCAGCTCCTCTCCCCGAAGCCGATGGTCTGAGGCAGCACCACCCCTCCGGGGGCAGAGGCGAGTGCCAGGTTCGGGGCTGCCCAGTCGCTCCCTCTCCTCTCCCCATTAGGCACCGGAGCCCGCGGGCATCGGGCGGCAGCGCCGGGGACGATTTGCTGGCTCAGACGACGTGTTCCCAGTCGTCCTGCTCTGCTCTGATCTTCTCTGCCCGCGTGGCCCTTTAAATGCCCCGTTTCAAACAGAGGGAGAAAGCGATCTGGTGGAGCTCTTCCCATCCTTAGGATCCGCGCTCTTATTAAGGCTTTGCCTGGCTTGTATCTATTACTTCCTTTCTGAAGGAGTCAGCTTGATTCAGTACTTTTGGGACTCGGTGACATTAATGTATCTGTTTTATGTAACACGGAGTCATTATTAACAGAATCCTAGATCATAAGAAAAGGTATAACGAGAGACAAGGAGGGTTTTTCCCCTTGAAGATAATAGCAGCCGTGCTGGAGAGGAGGAGGGCAGGGGTCAGGCAGCCGCCGCCTGATTGGGCGCTCGGGCACCGCATTGACATTTCTGCAGTTTCATCAGAAAGTCTAAATAATCCATGTGAAAACTGAGGGTTATTTACAGAAGATATATACGTACCGCAGGAGCCGGCCAGATGCCGGAGACGTCGTCTCAGCTGCCGGTGCCTGCCTTTGTGCCGCCTGGCCCCGCTGGCTGCCAGGATGGGGACGGTCCTCACCCCTTCACAGCTGCCGTGGGTGGAAAAAGCCCCAGAAATGGGGAATGTTGAAACGAGAGCAGCAAATGACTCCAAAGGGAAGGAGGGAAAAGCAGGCAGGTAGCCGGCGCTTGTTATTTCAGCGCAGCTCGAGGAAGGGGCGAGGGGAGCATCTCTGGGTACACCCGTGCTGCAGGGTTCCTCGTTCTGCTGCAGTGCTGCTCCCCACCAGCACCCCACCCTCTGTCCCAGATCTGACACAATCCCTGACTAAATCCGTGTCTCCTGTGTTTGGAGCATGTGCTACATGCCCCCGAGCCAGGAGGAGAGGTTGTGTGGAGATCTCTGTTTGTGGAGGGCTCTAACCCGGAGACCTTGCAGCCAGAAGGAGCTAAGGGAGCAGTGGAGGCTTTGATAGTCTCTTAGTGCTGTCCCCAAGTGCCATCCATTGGGATTGTCCAGTACTTCCGCTTGCTCTCCTCCTGCCAACCTTCTGTGACAGAGAAATTACCAGTCCACTCCTGTCTCCTTGATTGGCATTTTGTATTTTTTTTTCTATCTTAATTTTTTTAAACTGGCCCCTTATTTCAGGGAGCTGAAGTGCCTGATGTTCCTTTTCCAGGGCTCTCTATTAATATCTTTGCATTTGTTAGTAAATTGGTTTTGTTTTATATAAATTGACATGGGAGTATTTTGGGGAGGGGGAGGATTTGGGATGTTTTCTCTGAGGTTTTATTAAAGAATCACACACTGTTGTAATGGTATAAAAGAAATAGCAATTATAGGTGCACAGTGTGACAGCTCCTTTTCACCCCTGTTTCAGCAACACGTTCACTGATCTCTTGTGGTGTGCAGTGCCAGGCTGGTGTGTTGCAGTGACAGCACAGCCCCAGCAGCAGCAGCTCCTTCTCCTGTGCCTGAAACTCCACGGCACGGGCGGGCACGAGGAGCCTGTTGCTCAGGAACGTGCTCCTGACACAGTCCCATCTTGGAAGCATCCAGACTTCAGAGCATCCCAAAGAGTGGATGCTCTCCAGAAAGGCTTCGAGTTGGTTGCTGAATTAGGGGCCCCAAGCCCACCTATGTCCTGCTCTCCTGACTTGGTCAGATGAACTACTGTTAATTTAAAATAGATATTAAATAAACAAAACCTCTTGGCCACTTCTTCACGTACATGCCTGTTCTACTGAAGGTTTGACAGCTGAAGTCTTCTGCCTTTTGTCCTCTTCTGTTTGTTTTCTTCATTCTGTTCCTGAAAGGAGCACAGGAGCTCCCATTCCCTTGGGGGCATGTTGGGAAGGCTGGTGTTGTCAGAAAACCACTTTTCTTGCTGGTTTCTGACACTTTACTGAAGGCTGAGATCTCAGAGTGGTACCCATGCATCCTCCCTTCCCTCACAGAAGTTTTCCTTGCAATGAATTAATCTTCTGTACATTTGCAGAAAGCAGATTTGTGACAAAGGAAGAGCCATTTCCAGGCAGCCAGACTTGCTGTAGGAACACAAGAACGTGATGTTTGGCTTTGGAGCTCAGTGGTCGGGCTGGGGCATCAGCCTGGTGCCTCGAGGTGCTGCTCTCTGGCTTTGGGAGCAGGAAGGGTTGTAGGAACAAGCAAGGTCAGAGGTGATGTTGAATAATAACGCTGTCAGGGCCACGAGCTGAGCTCCATAAATCTCACATTTGACACAATCACATCTAGATTATTACAAATAACATCGTTCCTGTTTTCTCCTGTATTCTGTTTTCTGCCAACACCGCTCTCCCCAGCCCTGAGCATTAGAAAAGTTCTTTAAACAAGGCTGAGCTTCGCAAGCAGCAGCTCTGGGAGCCAGCAGGTAGCACAAGGCAAAGCCTCTCCAACAACATCTCGAGCTGTCAGTGCTCAGTTTGGGTGTCCTGGTGGAAAACCTGTGTTTGAATCCCAACCTTCAGGCCTCGGAGCAAGCGCTGAGCTGAGCTGGCAAAGAGTAAGTTGGTTCTCTGAAGCAAAGCACATTCAGAGCCATTGGACGTTGCAGTTATAAACCTTGCTTTCAATTTGCTTTGAGATTAAACTTGGCCACAAGGTCACAGCCTAGGGGGAAATTTTGGAACGATTTTCAAAGCAGTTAATTTGGACATTTTTCAACTATTTAAATGCAAATACAAATGAATAAATAATTTATGCATTTCTTTAACCAAAAAATATTTTAGTTTTAAGAGTACACAAATTGTCACACAATTAGCACGGCCTGTCTGCAGAGCAGCTGGAGGGTTGGAAAAGCAAGTTATAAACCTGGGACAGGGGCCACTTCACACTCTGTACCTTCTCAGTCATGTTTACCTTCATATCTGTTGCTTTGACTGGACTGCTGTGGAGGGAAGGAGACTGTGACAGTACAATAATACGCACTGAAAAGAAAAAAGATGACAGAACATCTTGCAAAGTCGTTTAAAGATCATTATTATACTGCAATAAAGTTAAATGATGTTTATGTAAGTCTTTAATTCCCGAAGAATTCCAAACTGTGGAGCCAGATCTATCAGCAGGAGAAGGTGACGACGTGACGTTGAGGTCGGGAGACGCGTTGGTGCAAGGCAGGGCTTTGGCACGGTGTGGCTGCAGTGTTGGAAGTGATGTGACTGCTGCCTGCAGAGAGCTGTGCCCAGGAGGCTGGGCAGGGCCATGCCCATCACTCTGTGTGCCCCGGGTTGTGAGTGTGGATGCACGTTGTGTTTGTAAATAAACCACTCGCTGGTTATCGTGCTATTGCACGACTGTTCTCCACAGAAGGTGCATGGGAAGCCCAGCACCTCTCGTGCCTTCCCATGGGTGCAAAGTCTCACTGGCCAGTGACACAGGGCATACCTAAAGTAGTTTATTTTCAGAATTTAAGAGTTGGTAATTGGCAGAAGGGTGAACAAAAGTTAAGATACCTTAGAAAAACAGAAGCGTCTCTGTTTTGTTTAACAAGGTTTGGAAATGTCAACTTTCTTTAAAAAAAAAAACCAAACAAAAAACCCACAGTCTGAAATGAAAGACTTTGCTTGAATTGAGCAAAATATTCTTACTGAAACAAAAGTCTTTTTTAGGTTTGTTTTGGGAATTTTAATGTTCGCAGTTAATATGAAAGAATTCTCTCAGGCTCCAGTTTTTATGGCCGGTCACCAAACCAGACCTGAGCAGTCACTTCATGCCTCTGTGTCTGCATGTGATGAGATGGTCCCAAAGCTCACCAGGGTCAGGGTGGCCCAGGGCTGGGGTGTTGTGTGTAACTGTGAGTCTCCTGCCTTTTGTCTGGTTGTTCCCTTCTCTGGACACTGTCACCTCTGGCTGGTTTCTCTGCTTAATGCTGCAGCAGATCAGGCTCCTTTTCCTCTAGCTGTTAATGGCCACAATGAGGCTTTTGGTCCTTTCAATTACACCAGAGTGAATCCCTTAATCTCTTTAAGTAGCTCCCCTGTTCTCATCTCATCCTGCTCATTACCTCATGTAGCATCTATATCCCAATCCTGATCAGGGGTTGAGTGTAAATAAGTTGGTGTGGGGTGTTTTCCTACCTCTAGTCCGTTGAGTTTGTTGTATACGTAAGGAAGCAACAAAAAAGCAGCGCTGTTGGTGGCACGTTGCACACCTGTGAGCATGCCTGCTTTCTGTGGCACTGGCAGGAGGACACGAGGGAATTGTGAGATGCATTGTTGTGCCCAGGAGCACCCCCTGCCACAGCTGCCTGCACAGCTGGGGACAGGCACTCTCCCTCCTCGTGAGCCAGAGCATCTGTGGCAGGGGGTGATGCCACCTCAGACCTGCTTGGGGTGCCTTGAAAACCATGTCCTTGGCCAGACTGGGGACACAGGCTCTGCTGGCAGGACCCTCTAGTCATCCTCACCAAACCATGGCTTGTGTGGCTAACCCCGGGCTGTCCTGGAGCACCTGGGCTAATGGTTTAAAACAGCCAGAATCTGAACAAGATTATTTAACTTTTATTGATTTTCAATATTGTACAAACCCCAGTTGTGTACAGCAATAACAAGAGACAATTGTTGAGAAACAATTAAAGGTGAAATGCCCCAGCCTGGCAGTCTCAGGCACACTCGGCCACCTGCTCTGCTCAGGAGCCCTTAGCTGGGCACACCTGGGGATAAAACCAGGGTTTAAAACTTCATCATTGGGTATCTTCCTGCAGCACTGCACTGGGGCCTAACATAACGTGGTTCATAGTTTGCTATGAATTAGCATAAATAGGAATCCACCTACAATTAAGAAAATAAGTTAAACTGCATTTTGTGAAGCATTATTCTGTCTTTTTGAGCAGCTGGCTATTGTACCACTGAACTGCCAAGACTGGGGGAAGCTGGCCCCAGAATATCTCCCCAAGTCCAAGTAATTAATCCTGCTATGTGGCCATGATGAGAAACTTCAGCTCTCTGTTTCTCTGCTCTTCCTCTAAGAGTTCCCTAAGGATGGGGGATGCTAGTCTATGTGGGGAGGTGAAAAAAGGCAGAATTGGGGCTTAATCTTTCCTCTCCTACTGGTCCAACTGGTACCTGTATCAAGTTGTTCCCAAACCCAACCCGTTTATTAAAGCTAAGAAGTACCTTCCTTTAAAAAGAGGCAGATTTGAAATGCCTGGTTCCAACCAGCATCCCTCCAGCCAGGGACACACGTTGGTGTTTTATCTCTCAGGCACTGAGCTCCGTGAGATTTTTCAGGAACTCTTCTCAGTTAGTTTTAAACTTGACTTTCTTGAAAAACTCTTGTGTGTGTGAACTCCATTAGCTATGTGTCACTTCACTATCTCCTCTTCCCAGGTTATTTATGAGGATGCTGAAGCAGCACAGAATTTCTGCTCCCCTCCCTTGCTAATGTTGTGTTCGTACCTTTTTTCCCTATTTTTTTTTTTTATCGGGAATTTGCAGGAAGATTAATCCTCCCTACTCCATGACAGTTTAGTTTCCTTAAGAACCTTTAGTGAGGGATGTTCTAGAAAAGCTTTTAGAAAATCTGATTCCACCATATCAGCCCAAATCTCCCGCATTAGCAGGGCTCATTCCTCCCTCAGACAACTCAGATCTATACGTCTAAACTCTCTTGGCATTGAGACTCCTCCCCAAGACACCCTGTTTACTCATCTCTGACTGTTTTCTACCCTTCAGCCTACTCTGGAAATGTGACTTTCTGGTCTGCAGTTCCCATGCCTGCTGCCAAAGCCTGTTGTAAAGATTTGCCACCTTCCGATCCTCTGATAGAAGGGAAGGAGGAAAGTTCAGCAGCTTCATATCTGAGCCCTTTTGAAAGTCTGGAGGCAGTCCCTTCTGCCTCGGGTGATTGGTGGCTCTGATGCATGAACCTCCCTGACCTCCTCCATGGAGAACAGCACTGCAAAGAATTCATTTAATTTTGCTGCTGTGTCCTTATCTTTCTTAATTCCTCCCTTTACGCCTTGATCATCCATCAGCTGCTCTAGGTGACTGACAGGCTTCCTGCTTTTGTGTTTGAGAAGTTTTTATTAGCACTCATAACTCCCAACAATTGTTCTTTGGGACCTGTTTTCACCCGCTTATCATGGGTTTGCATTTAGCTTGCTAGATTTATGTCCCCCTCTGTTTTCATTGTTTGGAAACAACTTCAGTTTTTCAGAAAGTGCCTTTTTTATTTCAGATCGCTTCCTTTTTCTGTTGTTTGTGTTTAAACCAGGCTTTGAATCCGTGCTGTTTTAGCCTCTCACCTGTCGTGTCTCACACACGGGCACGTCCCATAGTTGTGTCATTCTGCACCACCCACTTGCAGGCTGAAGCTGGTGAAGTCAGGGTGAGGAGGAGGCATCACTGTCCCCATGGTGTGGGTTTGCAGATGGGCAGGTCTCAGTCTTAGGTGCAGCCTGTGACTCTGACCACCCACTGGCCAGGATTTCTCTCCCAGGCCTGTGCTGGAGCTCTGCTTGCTCTCTCTCCCCATCAGCTACCTTCCGAGAAGGTGGTAGGTAGAGTAGTAACAAACTGGGGAGAGGCAAACAATATTTCAGGCTTCTGTAATGCCTGTTCTAGATTCTGACAGCTGCAGAGGTGTGACTGCAACAAGAACCACCCTTGGCATGGAGGAGTTCCCCTCCTGGAGACCTCCTGACACTGGTTGCATCCCACCCTCTGTTCGGTCATCCGTCTGGATACACCCCGAGTGGTTCTTTTCCTTGAGAAGCAGAAGGCTTCTCATGAATCCAGCTGTTTCTCCTAATTCTTTGCTGCCTTTGTTTTCCTGCTGTACGTGTCTAATCCCCTGCTTGTTACGTGCGAAACAGCGCCGAGCTGCAGTGGGCAGGATGGAAAAATGAGGGCACGGAACTTCTGTGTTTGCTGAGGGATGAGTTCGAGTCCATGGTACAGACAAAACCTGTGGGTTTTCTACTGACGGGGACACCTAGATGGAGCTGATGGAGTGTCTTGTGTTAAGCCAGGAAGCTGGGAAGTGCACTGGAATATGCAGCTGATGTTTTGTAGACCCTTGAATGTACCTGTCCCGTGAAGATGCTACAGGTCAGCCCTCAGCTGCAGGAGGGGTGTGTTGACTGAGCTGGAGCTGAACACAGATAAACAATAGTAACAGCTCTCTGCTGCAAACAAACGCCTGCTTCTTCTGGTGCATTACTCCAGATGCTTCAGGGTTGTTTATATACTCGGTGTTCTCTCATTTGCAGGCATTGCTCTGGAGAGTTTGGAGCAGCTTTTTCCAGTCTGACTAGGAACCGTCTCCTCCGCTCCACTTGTTGGCGCTGAATCTTGAGACTTCATCTCCACGTTTCCACCCCGAGGTAGGGAGATCTTCTATGACCTAATTTTCTTAAGCCTTGCAGAAGAGATTTTTTGTGTTGGTAGCCCTCCCGGGACGTGTAATGTAAATAACATGGATTAAAAGAGATGTGATTACGTGTAATACAACCGTGCTGTTCTCAGGCAGGGATCTGAGAGTGCTCTGTGTCACCTTCTGGTGAGCAGCAGTGTTCACGTGCTCTTGCTTCTGAGGGCTCTGTGGGTTTTTATAAATGCCACCTGCACAAAGTGTGTCCTACCACCTGACTCGCTGGTCATTAATGTTGGCTCCAGTTATTTTCAATGCAGTAAGATGAATGGAAAGGTGTTTTCTGAACAAGACCACCCATGGATTTGTTTCTTTGCCAGATGTCTTCAAGCTGATACCTTGTCAGGCTGTAGTTTTGTGTGGATGGGAGAGAAACCATCAGTGCTGTTATTAAATTATTACGTTGACCCTGTCAGTTTCTGTCATTAAAGAACAGGCCAGATTTAGTGCCCTTAGCTCCATCTTAGCAGGACAACTGTCCCTTGACTCTGTCATATTCAAACAGGTGTAAGGAAAGATCAGAAAATAACAGGACTCCTGACCTGTTTTGTTTTGCATGTGAGTTGTTGCAAGTAAATCATATTCAGATGGTGTTTCAATTAGATATTCATTTTCTCAGTGTTGTGCTGGCAGAAAAAAAACCCCCATCTTCCTGAACATGGGGAAAAAAATATCCCTTCTCTTCCTACCAGTCTCTCCACCATTATATTTGGCACTGAAATAAAGCACCGATGCTCCAAGTGTAGTAATTTCATTCAGAATTATTTTTTATGTAACTAGAATTCAGTGAGTCTCTGTGAAGTAGCTAGTTTTAATATATCTGTGTATCTTGAGTCATTATGAAGTCATTCTTAATATCTGGAGTACTCTGCAGTATCAAACCTCGTGCAGTATTGATGTCAATAGAATGATTAACTGGGCTTCCAAAAGTACCCATCACTATCTTCTAAATGAAAAACTGAGAAGTATAAGCTTGGAGTTGGATTTTTTCCTTTATTTACTCTTTTTTTGGG
Organism: Corythornis vintsioides; assembly: GCA_025447755.1. Lineage (NCBI taxonomy): Eukaryota > Metazoa > Chordata > Aves > Coraciiformes > Alcedinidae > Corythornis > Corythornis vintsioides. The sequence goes on along the minus strand of JAOEGS010013682.1, from coordinate 75,475 downwards.
GGTGTTTTTGTCCTTTATGGAAGCTTTCTCTCTTGCTTTCTTTGTGCGTTTTGGTCTGAAGTATTTTGTTTACAACACGAGCATGCACTTCAATTTCTTGAGAATCACCAGACTTATAAATTAAATTGAAACCTTGGGAAATTTTGTGATGGGCAAAGACATTGATTCTCTGTGTGCTCTTAGTGTCTCAGAGGATCCTGAGTGAAGCGTTGACTTGTCCCCATTTAGTCAGGAAACTTTTCATGTCTTGGTATCCTTTGTGTGTGGGGTGCGTGATGTTCTTCAGATGTTGTAAATAGAATCCAAAGATTTGGGTGAGGAATATTAACAGAAATCCCACCTTCCCTGGGGTCAGTGTTCTGGCCTTTGATCTGGGAATGAGAGAGAAAGGTGGGTGGAAGCCAGAGAGAACAGAAAAGCAGGCGGAAGGTGAGGGAGGTGGAAGAGAAAGGGAGACAAAGGAGGCTGAAATGGAGACGTTTTGAAACAATTTGTAGAGATAACACGATGGTTGTGATGACCTTTTCATGCTATTATGTCTTCACTGCATTCGTTGTGTTGCAAATTGCAAGAGTTCTACAAATAGAATCTGCTTGGGGACCAATCTGTGACTGTTTTCATTCATGACCATGCCAGAAAAAGTATCTGAGGGGTTCCCCCCAACCTCACAACTTCATCAGAGGGGCTTCATCGAGTGGGAAGGTTGGGCTATGAGACAGAGAAATCAAACCTGGTGGGTGGGTGGGTGGGTGAAGCAGAATAAAGGTGGCCAGTGCACATATCGGGTACTTGGTGGGTGGTTGTCCTGAGCATCTGAGATAATTGGAACTGCAGGTTTAATTCTGGAGACAGGAGCACACAGTGCAAAGCAAACCATGGGATTAGCAGGGATGTGGCCCGCAGGCGTGGAAACAAGGCAGAAGCCTGTTTGGTTATAGTAGGTAGGTACCAACAAATAGCCCTCGACAAGAGGGGAGCTGTGCCCATGATTTTACTGATAATCACATTATTATTATCTTGATTTTATTTGTAGGAAAAATGTGTAGAAATTGTATAGTTGCTGGAATCCAGGGGGCATACCTGTTTTCACTGTATCTACTGTTTTTTAGCTTTCTTCTAATTCTGAGAAACTTTAATTTCAAAGCTGTGATTTTTCCTCCTGAGATGAGTTTTCAGTTCAAGCAGAGCAGTGCTGTGTTTCAGGAGAACCTCACAGTGGTACAGATTTCTGTTACTAAGAAATGTTTCTGAGCTACCTAAGCACTGAGCATGTAGACTGGAGTTTGGCAAGGAGAGAGTCTAAGGAGGAAAATAGCACTTGTGTTGTCCCTGTGAGAACTGGCTTTTGTTGGGCAGATCTGGAACTTTTAACAATATTACAGCTGGTACAAGCAGGTAGAATTTTATTTTACCACAGAACAAGATACTCTCTGGCTTACTTGCCTCCAGGAGAGATCCAAATCCTTAACCAACTGCAGGAAGCAGAAACAGCAGTTCTAGTTCTGTGCAGACCCATCAGTGTCAGGAGAATCTGGCCCCGTTACCTGCCTTTGTAAAGAGGAGCTTTCTTCTCCCTGCTAGTCCCATTTCCCTTTGGATCTAGAACAGACTCAGTGATTAAGCCAAAGGCTTTGATTTCAGCCCATTGTGGTGAGGAAAATGCCATTGTTCATATGGCTACTATAGATTTTCTTCTAGGTTATTGCTGTAATTGTCTATTTGTTGGTAATTGCGCTTCAGTAAGTGCAGAGAAAGCAGGACCAAGGCTGCACATTTGCTAATAGCACACAGAACTCTGGTTTTCTGAAGCTGGCGAGTCACATCCTTTCCCATCACTGGGATTTCTTTGTAACACCTTCCACTGGAACAAACACGGATAGCAAAGCCCCACTTCAGAGATTATGGGTCACAGAAAAAGCTTGATAGGAATATTTTTGTTGTCCCAGTCAGACCCAGTCCCATCCCACACTCCAGACCCTCAGTGTAGCTGCTGTGGCACCAGTCCAGCAGCACTTAGAGCAGGTAAGAAATGGGCTAATTACTGATTAACATCCAAGGAAGAGATTTCTCACCCCCAGCAGTCACAGCCTTTCTATTTGCTAAGATTTTTCCAGGTTTGTTCTTCAGTTTCAGTAAGTCTTGATCTTCTAGCATAATGTAGTGTATTTTTAGTAATTTCCCTCTGTTTTATTTCAATACTGAAAAAATAGTGGGGATGTATTTGTAGCTCATCACCTGGGTGATGTGCTGGCACAGATGATAGACAGTTCTTGTGTGATTTCCCAAAATATTTCTTTTTTTTTTTTAACTTTTAATTGGCACAGGGCTCTTTCAGAAGCTACTGTGAAAATCTGGTTTTATTTCAGTGGCTCCAAAACTCTCTGGTCCCCCATCCAGCCGTGGTCTGTAATCTCTAGCAAGGAGCAACATTTCACCGCTATCTGCAGTGTTTGCAATTAAAGTTTAATGATAAGGGCTGGTTGGAGTCTAGGATAAGTTTTGAAGGTTGTGAATGGTTTCAGTTTGTTTATCTAATTAAGGTTAAATTACAGTGAGTAAGGTTATCCGGAGTGTTGTTACCATGTGTAAGTTAGAGAGGTTTCCTCAGCCATTAGCTTCTGGAAGCAGTGGACAGATTGCAGGTGCTGAAATGCGTGAGATTTCCTTCCAAATTTTTCAACAGATAAAATCTTTAAGGTATCTATCTTGAAAACATTTCAGCTACAGGTGTAAAGGAGACAGACTCCCAGAGCTCAGAGCATCTCCGTGGCAGTCGCACGACTCCCGGGATGCTTTATGGGACGTGAGCAGCAGGGAGGGTGTCCTGGGGCTGTCCCCGCTCTTGACCTCTCAGACCCGCACACTCGAACTCCACCTGGAGCCTTGGGGCTGGTCACACCCCTCCTCTCCACCTCCTGTTTGCCTAAAAATCCTGGTGGCAAGTGTGAAAGCTGTGCTCTGTGATGTTTAAAGCCCACAGACACCACTTAGAAATAAAAATCATACCGCACAGATTACTTCACTTATTCCCTTACTTGATAGACCCCGATGAAAAGGCCATGATTGGATTAAATCTTTTTATTCTCCACAAGCACGTGACAGTTTTGGGGATGTGAACATTTGTGAAATCACTTGTTTAAGAAATAACACAGGAGCAGATGACACCTGAATGTCCTCGTGCCCTGGGTCTGGTGTCCCCACAACTGGTTGGGCTGCGCCGTGGCACCGCCCAGCCCTGGTGCCACCCTCAGCACCCACCAAAGGGTGCCCTCCCTTCGGGGGCTGCCCACGCTGCTCGACGTGAATGAACTCAAATGATTATTTTAAAGTTTATTTTTCTGGGAACAGAAACTTTTCTGTAATTAAAGCCTGTCTAGTAGCAGTAATTACGGTATTAGCAGCAGCCAGAGCAGGAACAATGAAGACTTCTCTTTTTGTCCAGTTGCTGGCATTTCTTTGAGGCTCTTGTAGAGACAACACTACAACATCCTTACACAGACCGCTGGCTTTGTAGTAACTGTCTCCTTGGAGCCTTGGCACGGGGAGCGACCTGCCTGTGTCCAGGCATTTTCCAGGCTGCAGGGTTTCCTTCTCTCCTGGTCCCAGTGCTGTCAGACCCCTCCTTTCAGCCCGAGCAACCGGTTAAATAGATCATTTGTTTTCATTATAGGTTTTTGCATCTCTGCCTTTCATTCTTGTTAATGAATTTCTAGGGTCTGATTGGAAAACAAAAGCGAAATGCAAACATAAAACGCGAGCTGACAAAGGACGGGGTTTCAGCGTCTGGCAGGCTGTGCCGCACCGGCTGGAGCCAGGAGATGGCCATTTGCTGATTGCCGGGGGTTGACAGGACTTGGTTAGTATGCTAATCTAGTCCTCTGCGTTTAGCATTCCGCTCAGGTCTGAGCAGGCTCGGCAGAGCCCCGGCGCCGGGAAGGGGGTGTCTGTCTGCCTGGCAGCACCGACCGCGCCGCGTCCATGACGGACGGACCCCAACATCGTGGCTGCTCCTGCCATGCGCTCGCTCCCCCTCTCCCCTGCCCGCCCTCCCTGGTGCTCGCACACATACATACCATCCGAACAGCTTTCTGAAAAGGCTGAAAACCATGAAATGTGGAAAAGTCATGTATGATTGGCTCGTTTCTCTGCCTCCATGTCCCCAAAGATTCCCACTTTAATAGACCGTGTGTTTATGCTGCTGGAGAAGCCCAGAGTGTAACGTGCCAAAATTCAGCAACAATGAAGTAAGACGGAGTTTAACATCCAAAAACAAAGAGGTGGCGTTTTTGTAGCTCACTTACAACACAGCAGTCGCAAGATGGTTTAAATTTCCCTCTATCCTCTCTCCCCACCCAACCTCAGCCCAAGAGAAAGCCAACATTTATTAAAATCCATTCGTTCAGGACAGCAGGCAGATGCCCATGTGGGAAGGAAAGCTTGTTCCCGGCGTCCCCGGTGACTGTCACCTTTCCCGTGTGCTTGGAGGCGACGAGCTGCCACCCCCCACGCGGAGCCAGGGGCTTCCGATTTCCAGGGTTAAGGAAGAATGGATCCCAGAGCCAGCTCCCATGGTCAGGTCCATCATGTCCTGCAGCCACAGGAGAACTTAATTCCTCGGGCTCCCCTCTCTTTGTTTTCGTAACGTCACAGCGGTTCTGGAGAGGCGGGTGGAGATCGTCGGCTTCTGCTCGCAGCCCGAGAATTCCTGAAGTTGTGTTTTGGGAGAGCAGGTCAGGTGTGGGCAAAACCGAGTCTCCAGCTGACACATAAGCAGACAAAGCTGTTTAACCTCTGAATTATAGCACAGCTCCATAGTTCTCTCTTCTGTTGTTTCATGCTCCAAGCGAACCGCTCCTTGCGATTCTCCCTCCTGGTGCCAGGCACATATTCCAGCTGCAGCTCGGCAGCGCGGGGAAATTCCTTCCAAGTCCCTGGCAGAGCAGTCGGCGCTTTCTCCGGAGCTGCAGGCTTGATTGTCCTTGATTATTTTATTTCTTTGGCTCTGATCCAAGATGTTCCCTGTCATCATTTCAGTGTCTTTTCTCATAATCCCTTTTCTAAACATCATCAACAATTAACTGATTCTCTCATATCTACAAACACATGCACACACACGCAGGCGCGCATGCACACACACTCCACTGAGTCTCATCAGTGTCTTTTTTTGCCTTTAAGTATAAGAAATTACAGCTTCTCATTAGCTGAAGAGCATGTTTTGAAAGGCTTTGTGTTTACTCACTTTGCAAGTGATGCTGGCGGTTTTAATTATTCTCCTTTTGCATATCATAAGCGAGCAGCGAGCTGCTCCAGCCAGCCCGGGCGACGCGTATTCCCAGGAAGGCAGGAGGAAGGGATCGCGTTTTACCTCACTGCTGCTGCTCTCTTCCCTTGCTGTCAGCCAGCCAAGGAATCCCCCCAAAGCTCTTACGTAGCAGATACCAAAACCGTGAGTCACTTTTTGCTCCCGGAGCAATAAGTCCATCGCATCTGCGTGCAGAACGGCGAGTGCGAGGCTGGGAATCTCTCCAGGCTGCTGTTGTGCCCCGGCACCGGTTCTCCAGCGGTGACTTTGTTTTTCCTGCTCTTGCTTTCTCTCCTCAGCTCCCTCGTCTCTTCCTTGCTTTTCATGCCATTCCCATTTTCTTCCTTCCTTCCTTCCTTCCTTCCTTCCTTCCTCTCCATCCGTCTCATTGCTGGCAGCGGCAAACCCAGCAAGATCTGGGTCCCTCTCGCCTTCTCTGGATTTTTTTTCTTCTTCTTTTTTTCCCTCTGTAACTGCAGCAGCCTTTGGCTGCTCACTCTGCCAGGTTGGATCACCAAAGACACACGACTCGCTCACAATGAATAATCAATACAGATATTGATCTGCGGAAAATGTTTGTAAATTCCTGAAAGGGGGAATCGGGAGCAGCGGGACAGGGAGGCTTGTGGGGGACGACAGGGTGCTTTGGGCAGCGGCTGCAGGCAGTGCCTGGCCAGAGCCCGCGTCCTGCCGCCTCCGAGGTGACGGGTGCTGGAATGCGTGCGCGGGCGGCGGGTGTGCGCCGGGGCTCCTGTATTTTCATTTCTCTACAGCTGCTTCCCCCGAAGAATCGGGAGGCGAGCAGCTGAGAGGCCCCGTCGGTGCCATGCCTTGGCTGCCGTCCAGCACTGTTTTGTTTCCATCATCACACGCCACTTTTAAATTTGCATAAATACAAGGGTTATTTTCCCTTGCGCCTCCAAAAAAAGATTTAAGAAGGTGGAAAAGTATTTCTGTAAGGAGGGATTACTGGTTTTAGTCATCATTTTCAGGATTTGCTTTCGAATCCTTGTATTTGCAAGAAGGGAAGGCAGAGAGGAAAATAAAGGGCAATAAGAAGGACTTGGAGAAGACAGAAAAGCCATTTGAATGTGTAAGAGCTTTGGATCGCAAAACCAACCCTGTTCTCCAGCGGGAACCTGCGCATGCCCACTTTGTGCACGTGTGGGTGCAGAGTCAGGTCTGACCTCTCCAGCCAGGGCTCTTCCCATCTCCCCGTGAGCAGGTCCACCCTGGCCAGGAGGTGGGTTTGACCACAGAGCTTGAAGCTGCTATAAAGCTTTGGAGCCATCTCAAGGGCACCCTGACCCCATCCTTGGGAGCCATCTCCCACCTGCCTGCCCACCATCTCTTAGCCCATGACGTGTGAGGAGCATGTAGCAGATGATGCTTGCCCAGTTTGCTCCTGGTGTAGCCAACCCTACTTCTACTGAAAGAGCAGCAGCTGTTTCTTCCACCTTTATCCCTCTGATTTTCTGTCTTTCTGGGAAAAGGCACCTACCAAGGGTAATGAGAGATATGGTATTGCGATCATTGAGTGTTTCAGCCCCCTTTATAATGGTTGAGGTCAGCAATGGGGACTCAGAGGACTACAGAAGGGCCACGGGGGTGTCTGCTACTCTGGCCAAGCTGGGGGACCCTGGCCCAGGACCGCCCATGGTGCTGATCACCAGAGAGGCCGGTTGGGACACTCACAGCTTCTCTGACAGCTTCTGTCTGGGTACAGCCTGCTGAGACCATGCAGGATTTCACCAGCCTTGCACTGCTGGGCAGCCCACCCACCCGTGTGCTCACACCTGCTCGGGCCCTGCACATTGCAGGGGTGCACAGTGAGACCATCCGCTGCCGATTCCATCCTTCCTCCCTCCTTCTGCCTGTGCAGTCACCACAGGCACCCTGCAATAGCCACCCCAGGCATTCCACGATAGCCACCCCCAGTGCCCCGTGACAGGCACCCTGGGCACCTGCAGCAGCCTCCCCGGGCGCCCTGCAGTAGCCAGCCCGGGCGCGGTTCCGCGCAGGGATGCAATTCCCGCGCCGCCTCCCGAGCGCAGCTGCCGGCTTTATCAGCCCGCACCAGCAGCGGGGAGGCTGAGCGCCTCCATTCTCTCCCCAGCTTCTGATTAGCTCCCGCAATCCAATTAGCAGAGGCATTTATATCACAGGGGGCTGAGGTGCCCCAGCTCATCACGACGGCTTAGAGCCAGTCATAAATTCTACCGACACTCCATCTTTCCTGTGACACGGATTAATTGCAGCTCTGGGCCTCCACGAGCGGGTTTGCAAACGAAGGTGCCCATGAAATAAGAATTTAGAGAAGGCAAAGCAGAAGGAGCTCCCCGCCCGTGAAGGATGCAGGGATGATGCGCCGGGTGGCCCAGGGCTGGGGCACCTGTGGGCGGCGGAGCGAGGGGCCGGGGAGGCAGGTGGACCGAGCGTGAGCTTTATTAACAGAGGGAAGCAAACAGAGCTTGGCCGGGGGGTGTTATGAATCCTGCGCCCGTGGCCGTAATGAGAAATTCTTCATAACCTTTCTTTGTATGCTCTGCTGCAGTGCAGATGCTGAATCTGAAGCTGGAAGGGCCTTAATAAAATTACATTTTTCCACTTGAGAGGTTGCAGGCGCTAGCCAGCAGCAGAGCTCCGAGAGGCAAGCGGGGCTGGACGCCGGAGGATGCGGTGTCACAGAGATCTGTGCTTGCTCTCGGGGACACGGCCACCTCTGCTGCTCCCAGGAGTTCCTCCACCTGCAATCTGCCTTTTTCTGGTGCTTCTGCTCCAGAAAGAGCTGTTTTCTGGTGCCCCTGTGTCAGTTCTGCTCTCCTGGGGCAGGGCTCTCGCTGCTGCTCCCCTCAGGCTGCAGCAGGGGCCGCACTGCAGGTGGTGTTTTCTGCCACAGTGCGAGGGCAGGCTGGAAACAGGCTGTGGGGGAACACCCAGGGGCGATGGGATGAGGGACCACTGGTGTCCTCGTACCCTGCATGGTTCTGGAGCCCACTCTGGTCACCAGCTCCTGCCTGTGCCTTTGTGTGTCAGCCACTGCCCGCCTGGCAGTTGTGGTGTCTCCTTAGCTGTTGGTTTGGCTCCGTATCCATCAGTCTGCTGAGAGGGACACGACACAGGGGCCTGATCTGTTGTTTTTTCCCAATCCTATGGCAATTTAATGATTCAGCTGTGTTATCTATCCATCAATCAGCTTTTAATTTATGCATCAGTCGGTGCGTTTGTTGTTGAGTCTCCATGTGTTGGTAGTCTTGCCTGTTACTGAAAAATAATTACTTAAGAAGTCCGCAGAACTATGTTTTAAATGCAGGGGTAGATCAGAATGCTAAAGGCATGAGGATGAATATTAGATTTAGTAGCATGTCAGCTCCATTTGATCTATTCACTCCGGTCTGCTGACAGATCTTCTGCGTAAGCAAATGTGGTTCCTGCTGATGAAAGAAAAGGGGCTGGTTGGTTTGTAACTAGATGAAGGTGGCTGTAGCCAAAATACAGCTCTGTCTGTGGAAGAGTTGTTCTTCCATTGAGGGAAATACTGTCTCATCTTTCAAAACAACAATTATTTTTATTTTTGTATGATAACAAATCTTTCTTTTACTGATCGTTAGGTTTATCGTTGGTGGTCAGACAAAAGAAGTTGTTCCCAGATGGTATCTCCCCATGAGCCAGAGGCTGTAACCTACACCCAGACACATTCAGGCTGTACAGAAATGGTCTGTGGGGAGGAGATGGGGTAATTCACCAACTTAGCAACCAGCCTCACAGATTCCTATTCAGTTGAAGTCTTTACATGAATATTTACTCTTTCCTTTACATATCTTTAAAAAGGCTGTAATAGCAGCTTCATGTCTAAATTTGGGGATAAAATCATTAGACTGTGAGATCACAGCATTGCCTCTGACCTTAAAATCAGCTAGTCTGTAAATCTCCAGCAGGGCTGGAGTTGGTCCTGTGTCAGATTTCCTTAGCTTTTGTCATTTCTGAGTCACATGCCAGTGTGTCATCACTTTGTAAGGCTGCCATTGCTGCATGGTTATTTTCCTGAGTATCAGCCAAGACTTTTCATTCATTACTGTGTCATTTGACTTCTGAAACGACTTTATTCCACATTTTAGTGGATTATAAAAACTCACTGGAATGATTTCTTTTTAACCAAACTCCAACATGGTCTTCCTTCCTGGTCAGAGTAAAATGACAAAACGACCTTGTTTCAGTGTAGTATTTCCAAAGTTATTTTCCTGACTAAAACTGGCTGGAAATGCTTTGGCACATCTTCTTCTTCCCCTATAAAAATGTCATTTAAACATAAAACACATCTATGTAAACACTTTTTGTATATTTTTTTCTTCCTGATCTACTTGAGGCAAATCAAGTGTTGTGTTTTGTTTCTTTATGTTTTCTATTTTAAGATTATTGTTTCAAGTTTACTTTTTTTCTTCCAAGTTTTCATAATTTGTCACATTGCCCTGTATGTTCTTTGACTCTAAATAAGCAATTTAACTGCCTGTGTTGAAAACAGTGAAGCACGTTGCAGCACTTTTTAACAGAAAGCACTTTGATGCTTTTTTAATGGAAAGAGAAGGTTTAAAAACAATATATGAGTGATATCAAAGTAGAATTTGTAGAAATTCTGTTTTTTAAAAAAAAAATTAGATTTCTTTTTTAGCCTGATTTGAGATCAAAGCAAATGATAAGTGTTCTGTGACAGGAGAATTCCCTGCCTGGGCTACTCCCACCTGGTGCATCTCCTGTGGCTCTGCTGCGGGCAGCCCGTCCAGCAGGACACGGGCTTGTGTGCAGCCCTCACATCAGGACACAGAAACAGCCCTGGCAGGTCAGGTGGCAGCTTTTATTGAGCCATTTCATTACTTCTCAGGATGAGTTTACTGAATGACCTGAGATATGCACATGATTGAAACGAAGCATAGAAACTGCTCAATTTTAAGAGAGATTTCATGCGGTGAAACTGAAAAAATTCATCCTCTTTCTACTCTGTCGGGTACCTCAGCCACCTACAGCTAATGCCAGAGCTCGCTGAGGACTTCCATCAGAAGAATGCGATGCTGTCCAGCAACTACCAAGAAGAGACAAGTCAGAAGGGGCAGAGGAGATGAAGGTAGATGAGTGCTTTTGTTAATTTAGTTTGTGGCTTCCTAGGGTTCAGCTCTGTTAAATTCAGTGAATGGGCTATAGCAGTGGTGTACAGGTCTGTTCACTCCATCCAGGTGCAGTGTCTCATCTGTAGCAGGTATGATTGGGGGAACAGGCAAAGACAGCTTGCTGGCTCAGACCAGCTGCCCTCGTGCTGCTGTCCTTGTCATGCCACTGGTCACCCTGGTTTTACATCCTTCTCTTGAGAAACCTTGAGTCTCTCATCCTCAAAGGACAGAACTTGGCTCATTCCTGTCCTGTTTAGTGTCATCCCCACTGCTGGTTCCTGGACGTTGGTCCAGAAAAGTGCTCTGCCACGTTGCTGGCACCCATCACGTGTGAAGATGCAACATCCTCATCATTCCCTTGAGCTCCTCTCCTTGTCTCTGGTGCCTGGGGAGGTTTTGCTTACCTTACAACTCAATTTTCCACCACGTGGCTCAGTCAGTACAGGAAGTGTTCCCCTTCTCCATGGGTGACTTTAGTCTTTTGTGAAATTGTCCTGCATGAATTCCTCCTGAAAAATACAGTTTAGAGGGAGCATTGTCAAAAATTCTGTCTCTCTCTATACTTTATTATCCCCTCATTTTTTTTGTCATTTAACTCCAATTATGGGATGCTAAGTGCTTTTGGAAATTTCATTGTTAATATCTTCTTACAGTGCTATTAACGTAAATCAACGTTAATAGTGTCCCAGCAAGTATAAAAGCAATCAAAAATTCAGTACTCACGAATCATTCTGTAATTTCAGCATAAAATGTTAATAGAAATAAAATCCAATACCATAAAATATCAGCAAATTCAACTTTAAATACATGTGATGAATGGCTTTATCATTCTGCTGCATCCCGTGGACTCGTGCTGTGCAGAACCTTTTGGTCTCGCGCGCGCCCAGCCCGCGGTGCCCACGGCACCCGACTTCACCAGGAATTCAAAATCCATCCTCACCTACACCACGGTGTCTGTATCCAGGTGTTTTAGTGATAATAGGGAGGATTACTGGGAATCTGTTAACTTACTCCAGCTAATAGAAACTCACCACTGCTTCATTGCCATCAGCCTGGCTCAGCCGCATTACCTTTTATTGAGATTGGGATTTTCTTACAGAACAAATCTTTTAAATTGGAATTTAGATTGGGAAGATCCGTCACTTATTTAAAGGAAACTGCTGGGAGAATGGTATAGATTTCTCAAGAAGTGCAACTGTTGGCCTGAAAATTAAAATTTAAATTACCATTAAATTTTTAGCTATTTAACCTCTAATTTATCACCTTGTCAGTCGAGAATCTTTTGATTTATCTTTTTTTTTTCTTAAAAAAAAATTAAATAATTCTTTCTTTTAATGGCTTTGGGCTATTTGTGCTGTCGTTTTTAAAAACACGTTTAAGAATGTTTTACTGAGAGAGGTAGGTACAATACCTGCAGGCAATGCAGGGTTAGGTCTCACTTCTGCACGCTGACAGACAAGAAGCACCGTGCAAGTCTGCAATCTCTGTGATCACGGGAGAAGAAAGCGACAGTGAGATGCCTATAAAGAGAGTTTATTTGAGAAAGGATCTCCTGGTCATTCCAGAGGTGCCTTTCCAGCCCTTATTCCCTCTTTTCTCCATTATCTTGGGGTGATATCCATGTCTCCAGTCTCTGGATTGGTCCTGCTCTGCTCTCTTGGGTCTCCTCCTCCTTTCTCCCCGCATTCCACGTGTGACTCCTCACCTGCAGGTTTCTCAGCAGAGCTCTGCAGTGGAGTTTTACAGACCCTTTGAAGTCTGAGTGGGTTTTTGTGACGTTTATAAAACACTTAGTAGATGTTAGAAAAGTTTATGGTATCTCTGGGTATCTCATAAAGCATATCAGCTGCTAAACTGTTCTGTCATCACCCTCTTCGTGCCCATCCTCTCAAGCATCAGAAAACACAGACACGTTTGGAAGGTTGTTCCATTTTGGAGACGTGTTGCCCTGGAAAGTTAAGGCAAGTGCTTAAGAACTCAGGCTGCCTCAGGCTTTGGATCCTCATTTCTTACTAATTCATTCAGAACATCTCAGAGGAATTTCAATTATAATAAAACTGCAAGGTTTTGTGAGCATTGCTTTAATTCTGGTGATGTGGCAGAATTACCAACATCCTTCTTAAATTGGACTTACATTTATGGTCATTGCAGTTCAGTAAACAAGTGGCCAGAGTGTCAGCTGAGGACTCATCCAAAACCTGAACCACCACCCAAAGGGGCTGTGCCAGAGCTGGCCAGGGCTCGGCCTCGGGGGGTCAGGGCAGCATCGTGTCCTGGCAGCAGGACTTCTGTGGGAATCACTTGGCTGGTTATCCCACCTGACCTCAGAAAAACTGTTTTCAGCACCTGAAATAACATGTCATCTACTCTGTAAATGCTCCGTATTATTTATTGCTGTTTTAATACAGAACATTTTTCTTTTTGAAATAAGCCTGAAATCAAAGGCTTTATTCACTGGCATAGCTACACAGTTTTTCTCTGAATTCAGTGGACATTGGATCAGCCCTTAAAGCGGGGAAGCCTTAGTTAGGATTAATGGCTTGAAACCTGCAGAAACACTTCTGTTAGGCTTTCAGTTCAAAGTTTTCCCGAGATTTAGTTTTTTAAGGTACTGCGTTAAAAAAACTTCCAACATTTCCTTTGGTTCCTCTTCCCCTTTTTTCCTGTCTTCTGCTGGTAATGGAAAGTTACTCATCTGGGTAATTTTCAGTGTGAAACTGCCCGTGGAGTCCCGCTGGGATAAGCACAGCCAGAAGCAGCCAGCATGAGAGCTTGCTGAGCACTCTGCTGTGCTCCCAAAGTACACCAGGCTGTGTCCCAGGCGTGTGGTTCAGCCTCACATCTGCCTCTTCACCTGCTTGGGTGTGCAGGTCCCAGTCTCCACCGGGGATTTGTTGAAGATCACAGGGTGCCAGGGGTTGGAAGGGACCCTGGAGATCTCTGAGTCCAACCCTCTGCCAGAGCAGGCACATGGAATAGCATCTCATCCAGCTCAGGGCACAGGAACAGATGCAGGGGGGCTGGAAACTCTCCAGAGAAGGAGACTCCACAACCTCCCTGGGGAGCCCTTTCCAGGCTCTGTGACCCTCACAGGAAAGAAGTTCCTCCTCATGCTGAGGTGGCACCTCCTGTGCTCCAGCTTGTAGGAGACCCTGCTGTCTCCCGCACGGGATCTCAGGTTCTCCATTTCTCTTGACTACAGGTTTGCCACCACTTCACTTTTTGCTTTGTAAAAAGGAGTGTCAGTGAGAATCCTGCCATGACAATATAAGCAACATAGGTTGTTTATAGGTTGAGGTGAAAAATTCACCATATTCAGTGAAACAGTATTAATTAAATACCAGAACAAGAATATACAAATGTGAAAAGATAAAAAACAAAACAGGTTTGACAGTAATTCAGCTGCAAGGTCCTCTGTCCCAGACCCCTGAAATCCAGTTTTGTCCATGCCCTTGGCAAGAGGAACTGAAAGAGGAGGTCTAATGTGAGGAGTCTCGATGCTCTGGGGCTCATCCTGCGCTGCTGCCTCGCCAAAGCTGCCATCACAGCTCAGAGCAGCCCCACAGAGAGTCAAACAAGTGCTAATTGTGACGTTTCCTTCTGCTTAATGGGTGTTTGTGAGGAGCTGGGTTCTCGCAGCCAAAACACAGATCTGTGAACTTCTTTTGAGTAGTACATGAAGAAAACCAGTATTTTTCCAGATATTTCAACACTTTCCAGTCTGCCTTTGAGTCCTGTTGCAATTTGGAGACTTCCAGGGTCATTTAACTTTTCTCTTTAGAAATTCTCTATTCCTCTTCCATCTCTGGATGTGGACAAGCAGCAAAATGCCTTGGTCAGCAGTGGCTGAACAGGCCGAGCAGCACCGTGGGGAGCTCTGCCGGCGGCGTGCCGGGCAGCGCCGGGATGGTGCTGGGGTGGTGCTGGGGAGTCCCTCGGTCTCCAGCATCCTCCCCCAAAGGGGAGGGCACATTCGGCGTTCTCAGCGCAAGAGATCACCATATTACGAGGAAGCAAAAGAAACAATCTTTAATCCTTTCAAAGCCCAATAATATTATGTATATTGACTGAAGCCCTATGGAGTGGGCCTGGCAGGGCTTTTTCATTACTGCAGCACGCTGTAGCCTAGCTACCTTTGAAAAGTAACCAATATCGAGAGCCACTTGACATTTGCAAAGGATTATGGGTGCCCTCTCCATCTCTTCTCAAGTTCCCAAATTTACAATGGTCTTAATTTAAAAGTTAAGCCAGGGGATCAGTTGCTTAGTCTGCTGCTGGGCTGCCCTTTACAGAAAAAAAAAACCAACAAAAAAAAGGGTAAAGAAGAGTGTCTGTGTGTGTGGCTGCGTGGAGGGAGAGGTGGGTACCCAGCCCGTGCGCTGGCATCACCCGCCCCTCGCCGTGGCTCCCGTCGGCAGCGTCTCGCTGCGGGAGAGGCGTCTGCACCAGGGTCGGGTGGTTTCATTCCTGCAGGTGCTGCTGAAACGCAGGGAGCAGCAGCAGCAGCTGGTAATGAGTTGGTGAAAATGAAAAAGGGACATAAGTAGCTTCTTTAGCAAATCCCCTGGAAATGACATGGAGCCTCTGGGATCGATCGGATCGATCCCTCCAAAGGCTGCGGGCGCTTCTCCTCCGACTGCCAGCGCAGGCAGAACCGTCATGTTATTATCAGCAGAACGCACAGAAAACCTTGTGGGGAGAGCAGCCCTGCTCAGCCCCTCCTGCAGGGCAGCTCTGGGGCTGGGAGCCTGTGGAAGGAGCATCCTGGTACTGGCACTGGAGCTCTCCACGGGGCACAGCCCCTCTGGGTGCTGGAGCAGTGGCTGACTGTGGCCAGGACGTGCTGCCTGCCCATCTGGTTCCAGTTTAGGGCTGGCCTGTGGTGCAGCTGTGGAATTTGGGTGCACATCTGCCTGGCCGGGAGGCGGGGAGCAGAAACCCATCCTGCAGGGGAAGCATGAGGGGAAGTGGAGCTGGGGATGAGGAGAAGGTGTGGGGTGTTTGGAAGGTTTCTCAAGCTGTTGGTCTTCCTCCCGTCGTGTATCTGCTGTCATCAGCCCGGGTTTGATTATGATTTGCTCTATAACACTTTATGAGGCTTGTGTAATTAGTTTCGTATCCTTCATCTGCAGCATCCACTGAGCTTTCTAAGCCCGTGTTTCTGGCCAGGCTCCGAGCTGCCTTCTCGCAGGGGGAGATGTCAGCACCCAGTTCACACGCAGCCCCGCAGCTAAGTCTTTGCTGTCTCAAAGTGAAGCTGCCCTCAAAACGAACTGTTGTGTCTTCTCCAGAGCTCTGGCAACGAGGACAGCTTCACCCCTAGAGTTACTCTGGGAAAGTGGTCTTTAATCTCCCACTCACATTCATAAGTTCAAGGGGCCTTTCCTTAAAGAACTCAAAATTCCTTTGTTTACCTTTCTATAATCCTGTTGGGGAAAAGGGGCAATAAATTTCTTTTATTGCATCTGTCCTGGAAAGTGTGTGTGCAAAGCTCAGAGCCCAGAGCAGGTGTGTGTGATACTCTCAGGACTGTGGTAGGGTGTGGGGAAGGGGAGGCTGGTGGGACCCTCAGGGAGCCTGTGTGGGCAGGTGGGCTCGCTGGGGTCACCCAACCTGGCTCACCCTGGGCTCTGGCAACCCTCTGGGCTGTGGCTGACCTGGGGATTGCTTTGGGCCCTGCACTAGGTGCAGTTTTCACCTGAGAGAGGAAACAGTTGGGAAATGTTCCTGGCTTTTGGATGTGGCTTGTGCTGCACAAAGCGTGAGCATTCGGACCTTGAGGAGATGGTATTTAAACAGCATTACTGAAAAGGTGTGTTGATAGACCTGTGTGCTGGTCACATACCTGCTAATTTAAGGATGTAAGGATATTTATTTTACCCACTGGAAAGTTGGCCAGTTTGTGGGAAGCCCTTATTCTCAGGAGTTACAAGCATCGCTGCTTCCACAGAAACAATTAAACCAGCATCAGCTTAGTGTTTCTGAGTAACAGATCTTAGAGGACTTAACCCTTGTTCATGTATGATCTGTGGAGCAGGAGCATAAATTTTGAAATACAAGGGTTGAGGAGTATGAAATAAAAACTACGAACCTAAGTTATAACTGTATTGGGGAAATAGATGTAACGTTTGTTGTCCAAATGGTTTGCAATAGAAAAAAACAGGGAGAGATCAGCCACTTCAAATTCATAAACTATTAAAATGAACATGCAGTACTTCTAAAAATTTTATTGTCTGCAAAAATTCATTAATTTTGGACACATTTGTCTTTCCCTTCATAATGAGCTAAATTGATAGAACCTCATAAACAAGATCGATACCTGAAATATTGATAGTTTATCCAGGGTGCAGGACGTCTCACCATACAGCCTTCCCTCACTCAGGAGCTGTCTGTTGGCTTTCAGAAGGGCTGAGAAAGTTGGTGTCAGGGCCCTGCTGCCACCCAGCAGCACCCACTCAGGACTGGGCACCTGGGGGGTGGTATCCTGAGTGCCAGCTGGGAGCTGCTGAGGTGCCACACAGGGTGGAGGGGTCTTGTCAAAGACCTGCTGGGATGGGATTAAGCAAACAGGTTCCCACAAATCATTTCATGGATGACAAAACTCATGGAAAAACACTGCTCTGGAATGTTACCCGTGGATTTTACCACTCAGACCCAGTTTGGGGCAGAGCTCTGGGTGCAGCTGCACATCAGAGAGGTAAAGACTGGCAATAAAAAGGCCGTTGGTTGTTGATGAGGTCACTGCATAGCAATAAAAATGAGGACAATCTATGGGCATTATAATCTTTCTGATTATATGACAATTCAGATGAATTTTTGTGCTTTCTGAACAACTTGATCTGTAAGTGACAGCAGGGCAGGAGGGCCAGAGCAAAGCCTTGGGCTGGGTTCTTGCTGCTTCAATCATCTGTCTAATTCCTTTAAGTTTCTAGTGGAAATACAGTGAATGTGGAAATGCTGTGGAAGAGCTGAACAGAAACAGAGTGAGAGCAGAGCTGTGTTGGCCGTGGGTCTTCTGTTCTAATAACTACCTGTATGGCTGTCACGTTGTCTGCTGGCTGGCAAGGGAGCCTTGGTCTGGAGGAGGCATCTCACCTTGTTATCGGTCTTGCTGTTAGAAGAAAGGACCCTCTCAGGATAAATGCTTGATTTTGGAGAACAGTGGCAGCAGAAATACTGTTTTTTAAATCAGGACCCGTAGTGTGGATAAAGGCTGCCTTTCCAAGGCTCCTCTCAGATTTCCCAGTTCTGGTCTGTTTTCCCCACAGCCTGTTGCTGGCCATCCCCTGGGATGCTCAGGGGACATGGTACCCCAGCTGCAGCCTTCTGAGCAGCAAGGACATTTCATCACACAAGTACATATGTAACAGAATTCTGTAATCACAGGGTAGCCAGATTCTCATCCTGAGCAAGCTAGGTTTTTATTTGGACTCTGTGGGCAGGCACGGTCACCTTGCACGAGTATTTTTTACATATGCGTTTTCTTCAGCTTCTTTCCATTCACATTTCTGTTTGTCTCCCATAAGACTGATTTCATGTGACATTGTAAGAGAAAGATACAGCACATTTTTCTCTCTAAAGCTTGGCACCTGATAAAACATCACGGTGTTGGTGACAGACGTACTTGAGGTGTCCTGAATTAGAGAGCACACGGCTGCAGTGGATTTTAACAGCCCAGTGCTGGTCCCACAACGAGGGGGTTTAACCCCGAGCTGCTTGTGCTGCTGTGGCCAGATGTGCTCCCCACAATGGTGCCAACAGCCCGGGCACAGCGCTGGGTTCACGCCCGTGTGCCCAAGATGCAGGTACACTCAGAGGATAGTGCCTCTGAGCTGTTGCCAGTTTAGATGTAGTGGCATTGTTCTAAAACCTGCTGGGTTTTCTGGTGTTTTAATTGGAACCCCTATCTGCAGATGGGCACAGAGGTCATCCTTTGGGCAGAGTGTTTATCAGGGAGGTTAAAAATAACCCAAACTGGTCACAAGCAGAAGCAAATCTCTGTGTGCCTGCCATCTGATGAAAGTAACCAAGTTTTTTCCTGTGTATCCCTTGCAACTAACCTAATAATTTGCAGGACTTGTTTTAAGAAAGTGTCACCACCCTCTCCTTTCCTCTCCCCTCTCAGTTCCTGCTCACAGCACAGTCAGTCACCTTCCTTTCTTAATGGTATCTCCAGTACCTGTAATGGTGTCTCCAGTACCTGTAATGGTGTCTCCAGTAGCTGCTCCATCACAAAAACTCCACTGGTTTGGAGAGCTCCTGCCAGGCCGTGCAGTGCTTCCCAAGATGAGTTGAAACCCTGCTCTGTATTCTACAGGTTATTAGGGGTAGCAGAAAGAATGTGCATTTATTTACTGAAGGTACTTTATAAATCAATACCTTGTTTTTGAACTCAGGTCAATAGGAATAACTCAGAAACACAACCAACAACTACTGCAACCCTAAAACAGCACTTTCAACGTATTGATTTTCTGAAGAGTATCTTTTCCTGGCATTATTCACACAATGTTGATAAACAGTTTCATGCAATCAAAATTGGAAATAATCGTGAGTGTGCATGCACACGTGTGTGCACAAGTGCACATCTGTGCATCAGAAAAAGCTTTTAATGTAGTGTGGGAATGAGAAAAAAAGCCAAGTCAGGAAGTGATGCAGCTGAGGTTCTTGTGAGGTCATTCCTGTTCTTCTTTAAAGCTACAGAATGAAATATATGGCTGGTCAGTAAATAGGAACATCATTAACTTGGCCCCGTTTGCAGACACAGTATTGTGTAAATATATGTCAATTTTTAAAAGCAATAGCTTAAGGTACTAGTTTGATTAAAAACAATAAAAAGTAAATAAAACCAGAAATGCACATGCAAAGCATGGCCAGTCTGGCCACGGGAGGAACCTGTGATTTTTCTAATTCCAGAATGTCTAAACAAAGGCTTAATATTCTACTTATTTATACGCGCCCAGTGCCCCAGGACACCCAGTCCATGAGCACTCCATCCATCCATCCATCCATCCATCCATCCATCCATC
>JAOEGS010013682.1:15856-55885 GCA_025447755.1 Corythornis vintsioides | reverse complement strand
TACGCGCCCAGTGCCCCAGGACACCCAGTCCATGAGCACTCCATCCATCCATCCATCCATCCATCCATCCATCCATCCATCCATCCATCCATCCATCTGTCCATCTGGCCCTGACCTCCTTGTCCAGGGAGGATCTTTCAGGAGGATGCCCCATCCACTTGCATGATAGTTTATCACACTTTACAGGGAAGATGCTTGCTAGTCAGTCACCTTGGAGAGAAATTGTCTTCAGAGTTTCAGACTTTACTGTTGCACTCCATAAAGTGTCTCTGCCTTTATGGTACCTATGCTACCATAAGAAAGATCTGTGCTTCCAGCTCATCAGTTAACCTTACTGAAGGCCCTTACATGTTTTATTTTGTATTACTTTTGTCTGTTCTTTACAGTACAGCTGGTGAGAAAATACCCTAAATATCTGTCCTTAAAGGTTCTCACAAGATCTTCTCATCCTTCATTAGATGAATTCTCTAAGTCCATATGGTTGGTTTGTTTCTAGGTATGTTTTTGCTTGTAACTAGGCTCACTTTCCATGTGTCAAGAGAATGGCTGGTAGCTGTTGGCTTTCCTCCACCATCTGTCCATTCAGTCTCCTGTTTTTCCATAGGGTAGAGGCTTTCTGCACATGTACATACATCAGCCCATAACACAGAGTTCATGAGATCTTTAGGTCTTGCCCAAAAGTCATCTCAGACTTCTGTATAGATCTTCTCTTCCTAAATTACAGTTCAGTGAGCTGGGATCCAGGCTAGAAAGTCAAGATTGCTCATGGTGATGTTATTCCAGCCACAGAGGACCAGGCATTTAAAAAATGTCTCAAGCATTTTGTAGTTTGCTCAGAAAGGAGGAAAGGCTGGTTGGTATTGACTCAGGTTTCATAAACTGATTGGAAGTGCTATCAGTGTGCATGATTCCGGGAGGATCAGGCCCTCTGATGAGATTAGAGCTCCTTTTGCTAAGTGGAGATGGGCTTGCTGCAGAAGCAGCCCTGCTTTGGAGCTCCGAGGCAGCAGAATGGAGATGGGCACAGAGGCTCTTAGAGCATCACATCCTATCGGAGACATCGGGTTCGTCCGCCCTTTCTGGCCAAGGTGAGCCCCACCCTGGCCCTGGTGACTGCCTCCCAGTTACTCAAAGTGACCAAAAGGCAGGAAAATGCTTGAAGAATACGCAGTTGCTTAGCTCAATGTAAGAAAAGCTCTGTAGTTCACTGTCCTTGGTCATGAGGAAGCTGCATTCTCCAATAACAAGGCTATCTGTGGACCAGTGGTTATCTCCAGTTACAGCAAAAATAGCATTAGTTCCACAGCCTCGTAAGGGACATGCATTATTAATTTCTTGGGTTCTAGCCATACACTTTGCAGTCCCTTATTAGCTGCATGTGAGACTAATTTCTGGGGTACCAATTTGCTCTAATTCAGTTTGGTCAAGAAAAATACCTTGACAATTTAGGGCATGATACGGCTCTGGGTGCTCAAATTTCCTCCTCGACTATCAAGTTTGTCAATTTGTCGTCTTTTCTTGAAGAACTTGTTGCCTACCTTTGGTATCTCTAGTGAACTCCATGATCTCACCCTGAGGTGTTAAGAATCGCCGAGGGCTATCAGAACTTGTGTAAATTACAGCGATGCAGACAGCGTGCTGAAAAATCAATAAGTAATGAAATAGTACTGCAGCGGAGTAGCCAAGAGAGCAATGGGTGAAAAAATCCCAAGGACTCGGTTTCATTTTGTCAAAGTATAAAAGATAATGTTCTGCTGTGATGCTATAAAATCATCCCCACTGGCCAAAGAAAATTGAAATACAAAAGAGCAGTGTGGAGGTGCGGGTGCGCTTCCGAGTCGCCCTCCTCGCCCGTTGGCGTGCCGTGGGTGCTGCAGTGGGGCTCCCATCCGTGGCAGCAGAGCCTGTGGCTGCTCAGCCTCTGCCTGTCCTGGGCTGACGTCACCTCGCACTGTCGCTGGAGCTGCTAATTCCCAGTGATCCTCACATCTCCCCACCCTGAGCTGGCCATCGCGCGCTGCTGAGCGGGGAAACGCCAGCAGAACATTCACCTCGGGAGCCAACAGCTTTGTAACTCCTTCATGGTGGGCTGAAAGAGACTGCCTGATGGGTTTATGGCATCTTGGATCTTGTCTTTGGTGTCTGTGTCAGAAGGTCCTGCTTAACCTCGGGCCGTTAGCTGCAGCTCTTCCCAGCTCTGTGAGGAGCAGCGTGGTGGCTAATGCCACCCATCCCATGCTGGCCACTCTACCAGCTGTGGCTGCACAGGCTGGGCACAGCTGGCCCTTCCCTCCTGGGAAAAATCCTCCTGGCAACAAGCAACAGCTTGGTATCTGCAGTGACACAAGATGTCTCTCAGACTTCTACTGTTCTTATTTTGTCTGGAATCGGAGAAACTGGGAGTGAGGTGGGAGCTGCTGGGCAGGCAATCATGTTTCCTGATTAGATCCTTAGAAAATCATGTTCAAAAAGAGTAGTTGGCTCCAAAAGGAGAGGAAAAACATTGAACTGAAAACACAATTTCACAACCTGGGCGTTGCTGTGAAAGTCTTTCATTTAAATCCATAAACTATAAGATTCTCTGGAATGAATTCTTACAGTTGCTGAGGGTTTTTTTCCATGTGGATATATAAGATAGTTAAAATGTATTTAGACAAAATGAATTACTGAAATGCCACTAAATTAAATGTGTCTTGTGAAAGGTAAACCAGCCTGCACTCTTAAGGGCGAGTCCCCCCCTTCAGCCTTTTATGGCTAATCAACCCATTATCCCCTCTAAATACCTGCCTGTAAAAGAAAGGGGTTTAAAAGGCAGCGAGCTGCTGTTTGGCCCCAAGAGACCTAAACACTGGGTTCAAATGAGGGTCCTTTGCTGGGTTTCTGGTGATGTCTTTGTCTGCACGCTCCTGGAAGGTGGGTTCTGTGCTGCCTTCTCAGGGAGAGCTGTTGGAGGTGGACAGAGAAATGTGGTACTTGGCAGAGGAGGAGAGAAAATGGTTTCCTTGGTGTGCAGGAGTGCTCCGTTCGATCGGGACTCGTGCTGCCCGGTTAAGCAGCTCAGGATCGACAGAGCCTTCTGGAAGCCCGGCCGTGTTGGGGCTGCGGTGGGGAGAGCCGGCAGTTCGGAGGACGCTGGTTCCATTTCATTGGCTCCAATCACCTTGATAGACCATCAGTGCCTTTGTTTAACCTCCCATGATTTTGTTTCATTAGGGTGGTGTGGAGAAAATGAGCAGCGCGGGGATGTCTGGGGCGAGGTGGCAGGGAGCGCAGTTACTCGCTCAACAGACGCAGGTTGGGCTGCAGTGAAAAGAGCTCTATTAACTTCAGTGACTTTGGAGAGGGCCCTTTGTTCTTTTCAAAGTTGTTATGGGTTACAGAACTCAAAAGCCTCTTTTCTTGCCCATTATTAAAGCAGTGCAATGAATCACTGTGCTTGGCACGGACACTTTGGAGCGTTCCAGATACTACGGGATTGTTTGCGAGGAGGTAGCGTGTCAATACTAAAAAGATCTCAAGGAATTTAATGGAGTAGAATATGCAGACCTCAGAAGCAGAAAACATTTATTTACACACGAACATCCCGTTGGTGTCAGTCTAGAATATTCCATAGTGCAGTCATTAGGAGAACTCGGAGGGAGCATTTCTAAGTGACCCAGAGCAGGTTTTTAGCCTTTCCCTGCTGTCAGACACATGTGGTGCAGACCCCTCCTGTTTTCAGAAGACCCTCTGGGTTGGGATTCCACTCAGGGACACAGCACTTCCCGAGCTTTTAATGTCTCCCCAACAAGTCAGCAGCTGTCACTGCAAACTCTGGTGAGCTCTGGCCACCATCCCCATCCTGGGCATTTATTCCGAGACCCTTGGTGCCAGTGTTTCACAGCATGGACCCTTGGTCCCCATTATGAAAAGCTGGTTTCAGTTGCTTCTGCCTTTGTCAGGCATAAACCACTTGCACTGGAAATTTTCTGTTTCTGCCTTAGGGTTTCTTTTTTTTTACTCCAGTTCCTAAAAAAAAAAAAAGTTAGGGCTGTGGTGTTTTTCTGTTTATATTAAGGAATTCTATCAACCTTTTTCCCAGAAATCTCCATCTCAGATGTCAAACTTTACATTTGGCAGAGGGTGGGGATCTCGCATCAGGTATTTGTCTTTTTTGCAGCTTCTGTGAACAGGCACCACATCAGAGGCTTTAGAGGAAGCTCCAAATCCTGCATTTCTCCCTTGTTTGGAGCATGGGGTGAGATCTGAGCCCTTGAGGCTCTGTCTGCCATGAGCACACCAGCCAGGTGCAGAGATGGTCCCTCAGACCCAGCCCTGGGCTGTCACACGCTGAACCAGACTTGGGCATTTGCCATGGGGGTGCTTGAGGCTTTGGGGAATTTCTGTGGTTTTGGTGTTTCCCGTTTGCCACCTTTGCCCCAAGGTGAAAGCTACAGAATAACGTCGTGTTTGGCACTTCCATCCCTTCCTGATGAGAAGGAGGAGCCTCCTATTTCAGGATAACATGGGCTCCTCGCAGCACAAAGGGTCTGTCCTCATGTGGCACTGGAGAGAGAGGATCATCCCCGGCTGAGGGGAGGGGATAAGATCAGATCATCCAGATCTGGGCTTCTCCCGTCTCTGTGTAGAAACAGATGATGTGGATGGCACCATCTTTTCCCAGGAACAGAGGCTGGTGAAAGCAGGAGGAGTCTGAGTCATCTGCCTCCAGATGGAGGTGGATGGTGCTGCCCAGAGCCAGGCTGGCTGCAGACGTGGCACACCCTGGGCACACAGTTCAGCTCAGAAGTACAGGGATGATGGGGATGCCAGATGATGCTGGCATTGCGTGGTGACACATCATGGTGATGGAGCATGATCCATAGGTTGCCCATGGAGCTGAGCTGCACTGGGCAGTCTGTGGTTCCTGGGCTCTGAGTGACCCCTGCTGGGGCCAGCCAGAGAGGAGGAGGAAGGACCAGGGGTTGTGGTGGAGGACGTTGCTGTCTGCAGGACCCTGCTTTTGTCTGCTCCAGAAGTTGGAAGTAGCGAATCAGCCAAAGAAAAGGAGAAGAAAGGATTATTTGATGGTTAAGATGGTTGAATGGTGCCCTGGAAAACTGATTGTTTTCCCTTCCTTTGCCACCTTTTTTCCTTTGTGATGCTAGTTAATTCACTTCAACCTAACTTTTCACAGACTGTTACTAATTGGGCATTCTTCAATTTCTTCATGGTTCATTTGAGATGCAGGGGTCTGAATTTGTACTCACAACTGCTGCTGAAGACCATTTTGGACACATAAGGAGTGTTCTGAGAAAACAGTTTGTAGACCTCTCTTAATTAGGCATCCACAGTTAGGAGATACATTTCCTTTAATCACTACAGATCTCAGCTCTGCAGTCAGTAAAATAGAGGTAATAATAGCACCTTGTGTCACGAGGGATTTGAAGAAAAGCTTACAAGGAATTTAATAACTCCAACGTCAGAGCAGCATTTGAATTGTATAAAGTAAATAAATGGGGCTGGGCATTGAACAGTGAGGAAAAAAATACCTATGTCTGTTCTGAATCAAAACTGTGGAAGTGTGGGGAAAAAATACTGTGTGGCCCCCAATTTATAACCTATATAATGGGAGGTGTGTGTGTCTGCAGTTCTGATCCAGTCCTTTCATGTTCCTTTCGCTGACATGCCATTAACAGAATGTTTTAAGTGTCTCTGTCTCCTCACACACGTCTTCAGCCAAAGTTCTTTTCCAAAGAAACCCTTATAAATTAATCCCATCTGAAATGGAATAAACCAACAGAGGAATACTTTTTTTTTTTTTTTTTGCAAAGGTGACCCACAAGGAACACCTACTCAAATCACAGTTTAATTGCTGGTACTTGTGTTCCCGAGCCTCCCTTTTCATGAAAACCTCCATCTTATTTATAAATATTTTTCCATCACTGATATTTCTTCTGCAAATGTAAATCTATAAAAGACAGTTTGGGAGATCTTCTGTAGCAGTTCAGAATCTTGTTTTCTATCAGCGTGTCTTCTGGCAAAATCAGATTGCATGCAATTTGGTGGAAAGGTAAATGCAGGGAGGTGCACCAGGCACAGCATTTTCATGGCTGAATTTCAGATGTTCCCTGAATTTCTCATTCCCTCTGACAGCAGTTCTACCCACACTGCTGCAAGGCAAGGGTGGAATGAGCATTTCTACTTCCACCCCTCAGACCAGCAAGCAGAGCATCTCAGGAGCTTCAAGAGCAGCTCTTGGCAACGTGTGGATGGTTCTCTGGTGTTGAAGCCAATGATGGCTCCAGAGAGCTGGGTTTTGGTTTTGGCTGTTCAGTGGCAGGATCCTGGTCAGTTGTTATTTGCTTCGTTCCCACCTTTGCACACACCCTTCTAATGCCTGGGCAGGGGCACAGGTCTGCCAGGCTCAGCCCAGGCTGTGGAGAAACATTCCCCCACGGTGGGCATCCCAGGGACCCGCCACCCACCTCTCAGAGTCAACCTATGGGGCCTGCAGAGCAACAGGGACTGCATCACTCCTCAGAAACGGGCCTGTTGTGGGTTTGGGGACAGAAAATACAGAAACGGAAGGAAAATCACATTTAAAAGGTTTCTGTTGTGCTGGCTGCTTGGAGCCCTAAAATCTTGAAGCAAGGCCGTCAAAGCTTTTCTGAATGACTTGATGAAGGTTTTTTTTCTGTTGTTTTGGTTGCCGCACTCTTGGGACTCATTGGAGTGGCAGGATTAAAATTAATTAGAGGCTGTTTGGAGGGGGCTTTGGAAGACAGCCCCGGGCTATACTTCAGTCTGGTTGTTAGAAGCAATATCATCAACGCCTCCCCTTCCAGTGAACAGACCTGCACTGGTGCGGCTGCGGGGAGCCACAGAACATCCAACGCAGACATCAGAGCAAAGACTTCCTCCCAAAGAGATTACTTACCACAAAAACCAGTGGATCTACCTGCTGACAACCCCAGAAATATGTCTTGTTTCATTTTATGGTTTCTAAAAGAGGCGGCTTTATGAAGCTCTCCAGAATCTTGATGAAATATCCACGTGAGGATGTTCATTTTCCTCCCTTCTTGCCATGAATTATGTTGATTAGCATGTCTGGGAAGAGATGAGAGGAAAAGCTCCGTTTCAGCAGCTGGTTCGGGGCTTTTGTTTTTGTTTTGTTTTGCTCTCTTTTTCAAAGAATGGGAAGGACCTATCAATGAGTGAAGAAAACTGACAAATAACCATTCCAAACCCACTTGTCATCTTGACTTTGAATTCTCCTCATCGAGGAGGGTCAGTTGCAGAGCTGGTAAAATGCTGCATCTCAACATTTCTGTCAAGTTTTCCTATGGTTTGTGCAATTGTAGGCTGGTAGATAACCCTTCAGAGTTAATCCCGCTGCTACACGGAGGTTAATGCTCAGCTGGGCAGTTTTCCTACTACTAACAGTTGGTAGAGTGAGAATATAAACTTTAGATTAATTGTAATTTGTAGTCAAGTCCTATTGGATTTGGGAGAGCTGGTGTTTTGTACAGTTGCTGACATATAACAGTATCTCAGAGTAATAAGGTGAGGCAAAGTCTGTCTTTCCTCTGGCAATGCATAGTAGAAGTAGCTGAAAATGTTCAGTATTAGTAGTTAACAGTGGTAATTGTTTTTAAAAACTGGTAAACTAATCCCTCTAGAAGTACAGCCAAAAGTAATTTGATTTCTCCAACTCTCTCTCTTTCTTTTTCTTTTTTTTTTTTTAAATTTCCTTTTCCATTCCAGTAATACCTACTTATCAAAATGACTTAAATATGCAGGAAGAAACAGCAGAGTTTAGTATGTTTTTTTCTACTGCATATCCTGTGTGCCTTAGAGAAAAGTAAACAAAATTGCACAAGGCTACATAATTTGGTGCAAATGTTCACTCTTCCTAATGAATCATCCCAGAACTGGTATTATTTTTCTCTCTGCTTGGCTCTAGCAGTATCTAGATGAGCTGGATCTTCACCACGTTCCCAGAATTTTGACACTGGTTTAGAAACATTTTTGTTCCTACCTCTGGTAACACGAGCAGTAACTGTGTTGTTCTCACTCAGTGTTCTAGGATTACTACAATATTAATTGTGAATATTTAGTGGTTAAAACTATGAAATAACAAAATAGTTAACTTTCCAGAAGCAGGAATCCTGATCCTCAGGGTATGATTAATGAGTCCTTAATTGAAAACTGGGTAAAAATATCAATATGCAATATAAGAACAAGCAGCAAATGCTATTTAAAAATAATAAGTCTTGTGACTTACATCAGGAATTACAGGTTTTCTGACTCAATATTGTAAAAATGTGGATGGCAGGCGTTCAAAGTTGAATGTTCCTGGGATCATGATAGCAAAACTTAATAATTTTCCACTTTAGACCGTAATGGAGTTTTCTGGGACTAAGTGATATTAGAGCAGAAGCATCTGTGAAGATGAGCTACTCTACAAATTTTAAGTACATTAAGTACCCTCTTCTGAATTTTCCCAAACCAACAAATAATTGCTTAAACATACAGAGGGATAAAGATCAGAAATCATTGCTACAGAACACAGCACTTGATCCTAGAGTGAGACTCCAGAGGAGACTAGAGTGGTGGCTGGAGGCTGGATGGGCGATGCCCGCCTGCCCTGTGGCAGTGTCAGAGGAGCAGGGGCAGTGTCTCTGGGGGGCACCTGTCTCTGTGCCCATGCTCAGGACCTGGGCTGTGGGGACTCAGCACCCGAGCAGGAGGCTGGCAGTGAGGTGCTGAGACACTCCCTGCAGGACGCTGGGTTGCCCAGGGCTGTCGGTCAGCACGGGGTCCCAGTGAGCTCACTGGGTAGCCCAGCTTAACCTGCTGGTCACTGTGAGCTAACACTGGGCATTTCTGTGCAGTAAGATAAAAGCAAGAAGCAGAGGCAGAGGAAATGCCACAGGAAAGGCTGGACTTGGCACAGGGGGTCTGCACATGCTGAGCACAACTTCCAATGTCTCTGGAGCTGGGCAGGCTGAGCTCTCCTGGCAGGTACCCTGACGATGCTCTCGTAGCCTGCATTGTCCTGCCCACCCATGGCACCCAGGGTAAAAAAAAAACCCCAATGGCTATTTCTCCTGTTACTTCCCTTAAACAAGTTTCAGATATTAGGACACTGAAGCCAGACTGGCTCCACAGCAGAGCCTTTACATCCAGAACCCTTCCTCCTCCCCTATCTCCCCCTCTTCCTCTCGCACACCAAAGCAAACAGAATTCATTATCTCATCTTGGCATTGCAGCTTTTTAAGTTCAATGTCAATAGCTAGTTAGGAAAGGGCAGGCAGGTCAGGGATTAGGACTCCGAACTGTCCTTGACGTTTCTCTGTAGGATGATCTGCTGTTTGCATCAGCCAAGTGAAAAAAAAATTCCTTCTTCTCTATCCTGGGAATGATCAGGATGGGAAAATGTCAGTTTAGGGGCTGACAGAGCTCTGATAAGAATGATATAGAAATGGCAGAGAGAGAGAGAGAGAGAGGGACAGAGACACAAATACTGTCATCCTAAGTTTAAAATTTCATTTTTAAGTATTTTTTCTGGTGCATGTTCTGTTTTCTTCCAGTGTCTCAGTTCGTAGGCTCCTTTTTTCAAGCACTTTCATTTTAAGAAAGTCTGAATCTATTTTTATTTGATTTGATTTTACAAGCTCTGGAAAGGTCATCCCGCTTGGCCTGGAAGCTGCGAATGCATTCACTCCCACAGAATTACTTATGAGCTTGGAAATAGTTTCCACTTTCAGAAGTATCTATACATTCTCTGGAGCTACCAACTTGGTCTGAATTCTCAGACTTAATCTAGCAGGACGGAAAGAAGGCATTTAGATGAAAATATTTTTGAAGTGTGATGACCTCTGAACACAAATTAAATACCTACTTTCTAAAAAATTACTGTACTAGTAATATTTTTTTTTAAGTGTCCATGCCCTCGTTATACATCTGATACATGTTGAGAGAAGAAAACTTTCCTATTTATTATTCATACTGGGTTCAGTGTTTCATCCAAATAATCTCATCTAGTCACAAAGATTCTCTTTTTATATAAGATACGTCTTTTATTAATATGTTCTTTTCATAAAGATATTCCATTAAGATTTCTCAGCTACGTAGTGGTTTTGCTTATGAAGGACCTGATTGTTTTCAAAGCTGTGGAAGCTATTTGTGTTTTAAATTGGGAATGGATTAAGCTGTTAGACGGGGAGGAACACGAGTTCCTGTAAAGCAGTCTTTATTTCTTAATTTTTAAAGCACCTTCCTACACAGTTTTCCAGTGATTTGTGGGGCAGCCTGGAGAGGCAGAATACATCCTCTTAATTTGATTTTGTTTTATAACCTAGTAAAGAACCAAACGTCATCGGGTTGTGGTTTCTGGGCCGTTCCTTCGGCGCTGCTACAGAAAGGTTCCGTTCTGCTGGGGTTCAGCATTTCCATTTATCAGTTGCATCCCACTAAAGGCAATGGGGCAGCATTTGTTCCTTCTCATAGTCATTTTTCCTTGTAACCTCTGTCTGAGCTGTTCCTGGTATTGCAGAATCAGGAGTGTAAAAAGCACCATCCCATGCCTGGTGCACTGAGTGCTGAGTGATGCTGCTGTTTAAAGTTGAGTATTTCCAGTCCCTCCATGTCCCCTTTCCTCCTGGTTATCCTTCTGTATGCATATTGAGACACAGTTTTCCTTGGAGAAACTGAGTTCTCAAAAGAGCTAAAATTATTAGTTTTTCCGGATAGTAATAGTTATTTTTCAAAATAATCTACTGTACTTTGCCAATGAGAATATTTAAGCTACCAAGGTGGGTTTCCCTATAAGGCCTGATATTGCACTGAGTAAATTTCTACAAAAACTACTGAATAAAATAAAAAGTTAGGATCATACTGCTTATATCTGTTTTGTAAGCACTTTGTAATCTCTTGGTTTCTCCATTTTAAAAAGCCTAAATTGGATTTAATTGTGACCATAATCACATTTCTCCATCTAGTATCCAAACCTCCCGTTTGATTACATTCAAATTAAATGCCATGATCTCCAAGTTGATTCATTCACAAAGAACCGTGGTCGGTCAGACCATAAAATATACTTTTTTTTTTTTTCCCCAAGGAAGCCCAGCATTATTTGGATCACAGCCTTGGTCTTGCTGAGCTGCTTCTGCACAGACACAGCTCACACTGCGGGCGGCTGCTGGCTGGTTCCTGCTCTGGCCAGGAATGCCTGCATCATGCAGAGGCCAGCACTTTTGTGCCCACTTTCTCCTGCCCCGGACATACATCTGATTCTTGCCTCCCCAGAGGAGCCCTTGAGGTCATTGTCAGTTTGTAAATATACCCTAAATTGCCCTGAAATAATCAAGATTATGTATAGCCTTTCTTCTGCTGTGCTTCTTACGAGTTAGGCAGCTCCAGCACTTGGACTAACATTTTCTGGTCATGTGTGTACTTAAGAAATTACTCTTTATTACTGTTGCCTTCCTTAGGCCCCCCCCTCCTGAAACAAGAGCACAGACTGGTGGCAGAGGTGGCCCCCACAGTTAATGGAGGACACATATTTTTGGTACATGAGAATTTCAGATTGCTGTTGGGTTTATTTTTGCATCTCCCGCGTACAGCAGTGGGATCAGAACTGTTTGGGCTCTGGGCAGTCACACCACCATCTTCCTGCCTTGATTGCACGTTGCAGTCATTTTCAAGTATTGATTTACAGTCCAAGCCTGTCATTTACATCTTCTAGCAGTTACGAACCTGACTCCTATGGCAATATCAAAAGTAGAATCTAAATGGATTGGTTAAGCTGCGCGTGGCACCGCTGAAGCGTGCGAGCTGTGGTGCTTTCGGGCTCAGTGGTGCTGAGTCAGTGGTGCTGAGTGCTGCTGACTGCTGGGTCAGTGTGTGCTGAGCACCCAGCTCAACACCAGAGCCCCGCAGGGTTCAGGGTGCAGCTGCCCAGGGGTGGCTGCTGCACCTCCCAGCTCAGCCTGCTAGAGATCCCTCCCCAGCACAGCAGCCGAGACTCAGCTGAGCCCTTGCCCTCGTGAATTCCTCTCCCAAAGCTCAGGGTTGAAATGCTTTTTTACATCTGGTCCCTACAGTCTGAGTGTGTTAGGCACATGAAGTGTCAGGAGGGTCGTGAATGGGGCAGAGCTTGTCCAAGGTCATGCAGCAGGTCAGTGGCAGGATCAGAAGCACTGCTCTGAGCTCTCTCTGATGAGCTGGTGACATCCCATCAGGTCACACCATCTCATGGCAGAGTGTGTGTCCTCCTGTACAAAGCTGTTAATCCTCACCACCTCATTCTGGCATCTCTGTTAAATTAAAGCCAATCTCCCGAGGATAGAAGCCCATCTTGCCAGTGCGAGCTGCTTGGTATTGCAGCAAGCCACTGCTTGGTTGGCTTGGTGCAGACTTTGGTACCTCTCCTGTCGTAGCCTTGGGTGCAAGAAGCCTGTTGTTGAGGGCACCTGTTCCCTGGCATCACTTTATTCGTGTTTGTGCTCAGCAAGAACACGATTTTGCAGAGCTTTGGGCTGTGGTAATTCCCAGGGTAAATCTGGATCCCCAGCCTGGGAGAAGTGTGCAGGCTGCCCTAGAGTTGATGTCTCCTCTTGGGAAGTTCTCATGGATGCATCTGCTTCAGAACTGCTCTGCAGTCCAAAGGTGCACTCTGGGAACAGCTCTGAGGGGGCACAGATGGCTGCAGGAACAGCCCTTTCTACAGACTTGAGCAAAACTTCCTTTCTAAAAGCCTGGGTGGGTGTTTGTAGCTGGAGATGGTGTGTGGCGTGTGAGCAGAGCTCGATCCTTCCAAAAGATGAAATAAAAAGGAATGCTGCCATCAGCTTGTAGTTTTCAGAGACACTTTACGGGGATATGGAATAATTAAATTGCACTTTGGCTGCTTCTGCTTTCACAATAAATGCAAATATTGTATCTTTCAATATCTATTTTTTGCTTGTTCTATTTATACCTTCTGCTTTTCCAGTCCTTAAGTGGTCTCAGGACCTACATCAGAAATTTTGTTTAATATTAAATCAGGTTGATTTTCTGCCATTTTAATTTTTTAATGCATGCCAGTTTATTACCTAATAAGCCCCTATGAAGACACAGGGATAATGTTTTTATGTGACCTAGCTCTGGATGGGTACTGAGGTGTGTATGTTTGTGCATGTGCACACACATACATGCAGTGCATCTTTAGAGTGATTTATGTGTCATAGGTGTGTGTTAAATAATATATCCTGTTAATAAGTTAACATAAGGTATGTTGCTTTGTTTTACTAAGGGAGCATGTAGTGTAAAAGCAGAAAACAAAAACAGGGAATCAAAGAATAGTTTGGTCTGTAGATGATCTGGACCAAGCCTCTGCTCAAAGCAGCTACAAATAAATCGAGTAGCTCAAGGACCTGTCGAGTTTGCACAATGCAAATACAGACTGCCACCAACACCCCCTGCATCTTCCTGTCCTTGTGTCATCCAGTATGGACAATTGCAAGAAACTTTATCTGCTGATGGAAAACACTGAGTAAAACATCTCTGCCATCACCTCAAATGCATCACAGCTCTGTCTGGGGGAAGATAATTAGGTATAAATAAGCATAAGATGCATCGAATATTACTGCACGCATCTGTATTAATTGGAGAAATAACTACATGTGAGCATATAGTGGAAATAATGAAATGCAGATAGAGAGAAAGCGAGGTTTGATGTGACTGACCCCAGCTCTGTGGACAGTGCCTCCCTGTCCTTTAGCAAGTCCAAAGAAAGGTGAAAGTCCTTGTGCATCCATCACCACTCGCTGCAGCTGCTTTAATTCTTTGTAACCCGTACTCGGAGAGGAGTAAAATTGAAATAGGTGATTGAGACTAATTAACACTGCACAGCATCACCAGTCTCCTTAGCCCACGTTCCCAGTTCTGCTCAGATGTTTTCTACCTGGAGTCTATAATTTTAATCAAGCAGTATCTGTTTTGAGAGACTGCCTCGCATTAACATCGCCGTCATTCAGACAGTCAGAGGTAGGTGAGGATTCCTGGGGGTCTGGCAGGATTCCTGGGGGTTTGGGAGGATTCCTGGGGTGCCTCCTTTCCCTAGCTGGTTTCTATTCCATGTCCTCATCCCAGTTCACTCAGTGGCCCTTGGTGGCCTTGGTGACAGGTCGGTGAGCTCCCGTGTGCGGGGGGACGGGGTCTCTAAAGTGATGGGTGAAGAGCCCTTTTCACCCACCTTCTTCTGGGAGCAGCTAACAGCAGCTGGTGAATCTGAAGCTCTGGGGAAGCTCTTTTAGAGACAACAGCAGCCATCAGGTCGTGTCTGGGGACCCGCAGAGCTCTCTGCTTCTCCATGGAACAGGCAGCACACGCCAAGGAGGGTGCTCAGCATTGCCACTTCCAGGCACCCTGCCCTCCCTCGCAGTGAGTTCCCAGGATGGGCAGTTGTGCTGATGCAGCTGTTCCTGCAGCCACATGAGAAACCACAAGCCAGATGACCAAGGCTTAAAAAATGCCAGCCAAACAAAGACTTCCCTCGCATCTCCAAAAATAAGGGAGTGCATGGAAAAGGCTGGACCTTCCTAAGCAGCAGAGAAAATGGAATTACATCTTAATAGTGGTTATGGGTTTGGGAAGAAGTTATGTTGAAGTCATTGCATTGAAATGTAATTAATGGTTATCTAGAACCTCCTAATTTCCTATTCAGACTTGTTGGCAAATCCATATTATTGGATCTGTGTGACCTGCTGCTTTGTTAATCTGAATTAAACCCATTAATTTGATTTTAAGTTTAAAGAAAAAAAAAAAAAAAGCTTTTGAAAATACCCAATGGTTGCCACAAAGTGCATTCCTGGAGGGAATCAAATACGAGTTGAAACATGCTCCACATTGAGCAATCCTCCAGAACTCAGCAGTGTCTGTTAGCTAATATGTATCATCAACTTAGAATTTAACTTATCATTAACTCAGAGGTTAATATCTTCTTTCCCAAGTATTCCTGAAAACGTGGTATTGTTTCTTTTTCTTTTGTGAAGAATCTAGACTCTTGAGTCAACTTCCCAGTTGGCTATATCTGCTAAAATCCTCTTCTTAATCTTCTCATCTCCCTTTTCCTTTCAAACCCTATCTTGGACCTCACCTGTTTCCCTCAAAACCTGATACTCCGGCTTCCCCCAGGAGCCTCACAGGGTCTGGCTGCAGACAGGGTCTCCATGGTGCAAGGTGTGGAAAGCCATTGAAAGTCCTTAGGATGAAATGATTTCTTGCAAAGTTTTAGACATGATGTATTAGATTGTGATTTTTCTTGGGTGATTGTGATTTTTCTGTGTAACAGTGTCCAGGGAGCAGCCTGGCACTGCCTGTCTCTGACCCGACGAAGCTTTGAGATCCAAGGTTTTGTGCCATCCAAGTCAAAAGTCATAGTGGGAGCTGTGCAATGTAAGACTTTCAATTCTGACTCTTAATTGTCATCTCTGCAAGCTGCTTATTCCCCATTCATTGTGTGACAGGGTGTTTGTACTGTGCGTATTTACACTGAGGTGTCTTTCTTTTTAAACTCCTTTCCTAGTCATTTAATGCAAAGGGATTTATATTATAAAAGCATTTTTGTTTTACTGTGAGACCTTAGTCCAGAACGAGATCTCTGGATACGTCTTATGCATTGGACTCCACTTTCCACCAAGACATACCAAATTCATTTTAATTCCAAAAAGACTAAAGTTCTTTGGGGTTCAGAGAGTAAGAGTGGCCAAGGTGTAAGGCAAGAGGGGACCAGATGTTTCCCTACCAGACAAATCACAGCCAACACTCTAGAAGACACTGTAGGTCTAGGTATAGAAGTTTATAGTCAGTGGTTTCGTTATTTTTTCTGCTGTAGTGTGCAAACCATGGCTGACAACCTTTTGGCAGGCTAGGGATGAAGAGTTTGAATCAAAACGAGCAGCATGTAGGCAAAGAGCAGTAGCTGGGTGATGTGAGATCAATGCAAAAGCAAATGATGAAGGAAAAAAACTTCCACATGTATGAGCAAGAAACAAACAGTATAACGTAAATGTAGTACATGACCATCTCAAGTTTAATCTGTGTTCTTTGGCTGTAAGTTAAAACCTTTGTGGCACATTTTTACAAAAGAACCTCTTTTGTAAAAAAAAAAAAAAAAAAAAAAAAAGGTAGTCTTTGGACTTAAAAAAACCAAACCAAACTAAAACAACTGAAAAACAAACACCCAGTGAAGGAAAGGTTGTGAAAAACAATCTCAGCAGTCTAAGCAGCTCTAGACTTTGTGCCATGTGGGTCACACCTGGCATGTCCAACTAACTCTCAAAAGTTTTCACACATTATTGCCCTTTCTGTTTTGGCACCTGTTACACAGCTTTGATGGGCTTGCAGCAGCAGGAAAACGTGCATTTTCCAGGACAAGGAATCCAGACTTAAAAGCAAAGCATGTGTGCTCCAGCCAGATGTCCTCAGTGCATGTGCCCTGGCCCCTCTCCTGGCCGGCACGCACGGGCTGCCCACGCTGCTGTGCTCTGGGTGCTGCAGTGCAGGGTGGATTCCACCATTCCACCATTTCTCCTGCATCCTTCATCAGCACAAGGGTCTTCCATGAGGAACGGTGCTTGGCTTTTCATATCTGGCCTTCCTCCTTGCATCATCATATTTCTCTCTGCGCCAGATGCATCTCCAAGGCCAAAAGCAAAGCGAACCTCTTCTTGGCTTCAGACCTGAGTCTGTCTGAGATTTTACAAGGTGCTCCTCCCTCAGAGCTCTGCTGAAGTGGAGGCACCTACGAGTGCAGATGTAGACTGCTGCAGAACAGTAGTCAAACAAAAGTCTCTTGGGATGCTGTCCAAGATCCTTATTAGGCTCTTCTCTGTCTGGGAATATCCCAGCCTTGGGAGGGACGTTGCAATGATCTTTGAGGTGCTATTTAGTGGCAGTTCCATCAAAGGAAGGAGAGACAATGGTGCTGGGAAAGGGAGCAGGAACATCAAACACTTCATTAAATGCCAGTGAGTAACATACCATCCAGGTGTAGACTTTGGAGAGAAAGAAAACAATCAGCAAACAGCTTGGATAAAGGGTAAAAATGTTAAAAATACACTGTTAATGTGATAAACTAAGACTGGATGCTGCAAGCTGTGGCATGCTGAGGCTTCCAGGAAACACAGCCCTGAAGAAGCACAAAAGGCCTTTAGTTTGAGGTAATGAGGTGCATCTAATTATATTTAAGAAAGAACAGCAAGAACTACTTAGGAGGAGTACACTACCCACCCTTTTCCTTTCACCAGGGCCAGGCAGAATCCCGGTCCTGAGACACCGTTATTTTATAAAGGGTGAGGATTTCAGAGAACATCACAGAAAATGAGGTTATTTTCCCATAACTGTGGAAGGAAAAAAAAAAAAAAAAAAAAAGGCAAAGACTTTCTTGTCTGTTCTCTTCTTCCTCTCAATAACTCCCATTAGGGGAGGGGAAAAAAAAAAGCCCACAACAGAAAACAAGCAGGCCAAAATAAGCCTGGCCGTCATGAGAAATGAAGGCTGTCAGAACGACATCTGACACCGTCGGGCCACAGCTGAAGAACAAGGGAAAAGTTTTCGGACGACTGTCACTGACCCATAGTCCCTCGCTCCTAACCTTGCTCTCCAACATATGTTTCTCATTTCCTTGCTTATAGCTGGTCCAAGCTAATGATATGTGTTTTGGCAGCCATCCCGTGCTTGGCATAGTGCCTGCCTTGTTCTCATTGTCTCCGCTACTTACAGAAACCCCTTTCTCCGTCTTTCTCTCTCTCAGAAAATCAGCTTTGTACAACTCCAAGTATGCAAAGCAGCTCTGGCTGCCAGAGCTACCATCTCTGAGGCTCCTCCACCCTGCGTCCCCCGTCCCTGCCACCGCTGGCCAGACACACCAGCAGAAAGGCAGGGAGACCGCTGAGGAGCGGGGACTTGAGCTAGGCTGGAAACAGTGGAAAATCAAACATATTGGCCCATTAGAGCCTTGCTAAAAATACAGAGCACGGAGCTATTCTGAGGGACGATGGCATGGGAAAGCTCTGCCTGGAATCCTGGGTCCCTCTGCGTAGACGGGGCTCTCCAGCAGACGTGGGAAGGGGAACTCGCTGCGGCCCCGAGGGGCGGAGGGCACCGCACTTGGCACCGGCCGGGAGATGCCAGGACGGGTCGTGTTCTCTCCGCAGACAGCGCTCGGGGAGGGTAAGCGCAGGGCCAGCGTTCCGCAGGGTACGGCCCAGGTCAGTTTGGTGGGACCTGGACCGTGCCTAGGCCTGGGTTTAGACTGGGCCTGAACACCCCCTTCCTTAAAGTGTGGCTGGTACTGATGCAGAGGGCAGCGCTGCGGGCTCTGAGCCACTGCTGCTCTGGAGCACCCAGCCACGTTCACACCTTGACACGTGGCTGTTTGCTGTGTCCCGTGGAGCAGAAGGCCACTGCTTCTTCAGGAGGCATAAAAACACAACAAACAGAACAGTGAGCAGTGACCCCAGCCTGCAGAACAGCTTTGCTCCAAAGGTGTTTTGAAAAGTCTTGATATTTTCTTCTTAGAACCTTCCTCATACTGAAAAGTGCAGTTTAAGTTTTATCCTGGGCTGTGCTTTAGCCACCCCAGCTGAAAACAGGGTTTTAGAAACTCTGCGACTTCTTCAGCAGCATGTGCTTTTTTATAGAACACAGAAGTATGGTTGTGTTGTATACATTTACCCATCAGAAGGTCCATAAACAGTCTGTCCTCCGTATATGTATTTTTTTAAATATATATGTTCTCAGTAAGTGTGCAAACTAATCTTGTTACTAGCAGAGGAAGTGCAACGATAGTGATGTAAAACCCGTCGCACGGTGCTCAGATGGAATTGTTGTATAATGTTCATTCCTTCAGATTTTCCACCCGATCTGACAGTTGTCAGGCTATTGTCACCTTTCTTATATCCAGGGCAGGGTGAAGGACTCACACTAACTCTGATAAATCATCAGGAATTAATCTCTGGCAAGAAGAAAGTCGTGACATCTTTTTAAAGATACAGAGCCAATTAACTCCGGCAGCAGTCACTCCGCTGTATTTGTTGCAAACTATTTATTTTCATTTTTGAAATAGGGAACAATAGAATTTCAGCAGTTAACTCGCACTCAGCATGATGAAAGTGAAACTTAAATTTTTCCTTCTTTCCTCCTCTCTTTTCTGACACTCTCATCCACTTTAGTGTCTGCTCTTTTAGAGCCTGGTCCGGTGTCACTGAAGTTAATAGGAGATTTTCCATTCTCATTGTGTGAGAGCAGGCGCAGGCCATTACCAGGGCTCGTAACCTCCTTGCCACATTCAGCTATTTCCTCTTTGTTCCTGCTCCTTGTATCAAGGTCATTGCTGAACACTTTTTATTCTTTCCCCGCTCTATCTACAAAAACTATTTCTTACACAGAAACTTTACTCCGTGCTCTGTGATCTCAGGTGCTGACTGTGGTGACCTCCACATTTCTAGCCTTCCTGGTTATCGTGGTGTAATTTAGGTGAGAAGGGACCTTTGGAGGTCGCCTTGTCCAAACCCCTGCTGAAAGCAAGGCCAAGAGAAATCAAGTTGCCGAGGGCCTTCTCCAGTCAGGCGTTAAAAATCTCTGCAATCCCTCTGGACACCTGTTCCACTTTTTAACTACTTTCATCAAACATTTTTTCAAGTACCTACTCAAAATTTCCCTTGTTCAGGCTGCTGCCTGCTGCTGTTCATCCACTCCCTGCACAGCCCCAGAAGGGACAAGCTCCATCCCTTCATGCTGGTAGCACTCAGACCCTGCTTCTCAGGCTGTTCATCTAAATTCCTCCAGTGCAGGGTCCCATCTCTGCCTGCCAGGACATCCCAAGGACCTGGCCTCCTGCCCAAGGCCACCCTCAGCACCCTCAGCCTGCACCTCCCACCAGTGCTCCCTTCCCCACCCTCAGCCTGCACCTCCCTCCAGTGCTCCCTTCCTCTCCCTCAGCACCCTCAGCCTGCACCTCCCTCCAGTGCTCCCTTCCCCACCCTCAGCACCCTCAGCCTGCACCTCCCACCAGTGCTCCCTTCCCCACCCTCAGCACCCTCAGCCTGCACCTCCCGCCATCACGGCCTCCTCGCTGCTCCCTTCCCCATTCCCTGCTCCCACCTCTGCTGGGTTGTGGTCACTCTGGCTCAGAGGTACCCTGAGGCAAAGTGTTGTCATCCCACCTGCCTGCAGAGCATCTTGCATGCTGAGGAGCTCTGTAAATAAACTAAACATCTCCACAGCAGGAGCACGGGGTGCTCTGGGGAGCACGGGCCTTCCTCAGCGTGCCCATTGTGAACCAGAGATTGTAGCCACACCTTTGTGCTTAGACGTTGGGGTTTTCATCCTCAAATTTGCCTGTACTGAGTGTACTTTATATACTGAGATATTTTAAAGGCACAGAATGAGGGAAAAGGGCAGGAAGACTCATATTGTCTCTCAGTGAGTGTAAGTGGGTCATTAGAGGGCACTGACAAAACCCAACTGGGCAAGGCAGGGTGTGCAGGTACCAGGAGCCAGGGCCCCTCTCCAGTAATGCCATCTTCCCTTCCATGGATGGACACAGGAAAGAACAGCTGACCTGTACCCCGTCGTGAAGGAAAACTACTCGATGGACACTGAGGTGGGGAACAAAGAAAACTAAAACAGTATTTGAAGCCTTGAAATCAGGCTTTGTTCCTGTGTAAGAAAAATAGCTCTGCTTTAAGACAGCTTTGAAACCCAGTGCAAGAGAAATTCTCATTTGCCATATAGGCCATCATATTGCCAGGTCACCACTGGTCCTAAAGCCCAGGGATTTCTGTGCAGTGGCTTTCGGAGCTGCAGCGGTTGTGATGCAACCCAAACAGGTCTGAGGCTGGTGGGGGAGCTGCCTTTTCCCTGCTGTGGGGCAAGAGCTCAGGGGAGGGGTCGGGTTGTGCCACCCACCCGTGACCCACGGCAGGGCATCTCCACTGCCTTGGTTGTAGGGAACCCTCCAGCTTCTCCTGGCAGAGTTTCATGTCATATAAATAGTCTCTCCTTTGTAGTACCAAGACTGTATTGCTGAGGATGGTGAGCTTGCTGGGTCAAACCTTGCCAGGTTTGTGTCCAAGGGCACCTCTCTTGGGGTGAGGCTTCTGCCAGAGCTCGGGGCAGCCGGGCAGGTGCCACGGGGGCATGTAGGGCTCCAGCACAGGACAGGAGAGCTGGTGTTTAAATGGTTAAAATATCACCACATTTCACTCGTCTTGGGTTTCTCGTAAACATTCAGCAAAGCACTTTCATTCAATCACACATATTAACTACTTAAGTTCCCCTCTCCAAGGATGTGGATTGTTATTTTATGCCAAATGTGCTGTAATTAAGTTTGACATAAGCACATGGATTAAATATGTGGTTTGGTGGGCAAATGGGAGATGGCTTTTCCTTCTGGCCATATGGAGAATGCAGACAAAGGAGGTGAGGAGGGGGGAGATAATTCTTTACTCTTTTATTTGGTTATTCAGTGTTGTCCCTTCTATTAAAATCGCACAGGTTATCAGCTAGTGCCTAGAACATCGACCTTATTTAACCATGTCAGAAGAAAGTCAAGGCTACGTAGTTGCCCTGACTTGATTTGGGTGCTCTGAAATGTGTATGTGTGTACACACTTAGATAGGATTTTTAGGGTAGAAGTGTTAGAGACAGCATGTATTGTATGCTATTATCATTATTTGTTAATGCATCCTGTATTTATGTCAATAGCATCTCGATGGGGTTGTCGCAGAGCTTGCTGCTGAGCTCATGGGAGAACGTGACACCTACTCCATAAATATTACTGTCTAGTTCGAGGGCAAATAAAAGTGACAGTAGTAAAGGCCATGGAGGTAAAGGAGATGAGGAAGATGAAGATCACATCGTCGTCATCAATAGACACAGAAAATTATAGTTTCAAATTAAATACTACACTTCAAATGACAGTGGAAAAGATTCATTTTCCACAAGTTTTTTATTCCCAAGTGAAAAGAATCACTAAAGATTTGGGTAACCACTTTGGTTTCATGTACTGTGAGCACTGGAAGTGAGGGGATGGGGGGACTATGTAGGGATTGTTGTTATTTCAGGAGGGTTTTTTGTGCTGAAGTCTGTAAGTTTTTGCTCAGTAGGGTGGAGATGGACCCTGTCCTGCAATGAAGTTTGAGTCTGCATCCCAAGAGGTTGACTTTATTGCTATACCTTTCTAGATTTCCAATAAGAATACAATTTTCTTGTAAAACATGATTGTGTTTCCCTTAATTATTCGTGTTCCTTTTTTGCCAAAAGAAAAAAGTTCACACTGTTCCTTATGAGAAGTCAAACAAAAATCAGATGTAATTTTAATGCCTAACTGATCTCTTAGCAAATTTTGCAGCAAAAGCTTTCAGAATTTCTTATTTATCTTTTTTATTTATGTAAATGAAAACATTTACTCTTAACATGTCCTGTGTAAAATTTTAATTTTAAACTTTTATTGTCTTCATACTCCATCTGTTTTTCTAGCCTTGGACAAATCAGATTCCTTTTCCTTCTCAGCTTATTTTTCTGTTAAGTTTTGTAATTATCCAGCGTAACACAGATGCCCCAATTCATTGAAGCACATAGACCTGCATTAAAAATCCATATCCATTCAGGAGAGATATTAAGCATACGCATAAATCCCATGAACATCAAAATTATCATGTCGCTGAAATAGGTCCATTGTTATTTTGCTTTGAAAACTTTTATTGCTTCATTATACTCGATTCTGGACAGTGTTTCTCTCAGTCCTTATTTGCATTGCTGAAATTGAGTGTAATTGCTATTCATTTATTAGGGTTAATTTTTGTAATGGTAAAAAAAAATCCGACTGCATTACAATCCTCGTTGCCCAGCTTCCTCTAAGCCACTGTTAGGCCTTCGTTATTATTTGTACCTCAAAAAGCCCCAAATTCTTTTGATGGGCTGTAAGAAGCCTTTCCCAGTATCAGATCCTCAAACCTCTGCTGCTTTAGAGCTTCCCGTTGCTGTCAGCATGACTTCCAGCCCTCCTCCTTCGTGGTTCCCAGAATATATATTTCTTTAGATACCCTGTCACGAGTTGCTGTGCCACACAGAGCCCCGGCTCACGCGCGTGATTGACGTGTTGAGTCACCGTCACCAATTTTATTGGAGTTGTAACTGGCACAGCGCATGGTGACGCGGTTCCCCCTTCTTTGCTGGGCTCTCAGTCCTTCCCTCCCATCCCCTGAACGAGTCTGAGAGCAGACAGTGAGTGCCAGGTGCCTCTGGCAGCAGGTGCTGGCTTCCCCCTGGATTTTAAGCTGCGTTTGAGATGCATCCCTGGTTCCTCCCACAGCTTTCCATCCCAAGCACGAGCTCAGTGCTGTCTCCTCCAGCAGCCCCCTCCAGCTTCTCCTCCTCCACCTCGCAGCGTTCCGTGCCGACGTCGTTGCTTGTTTGTTTGAACGAGCATGATGATTATTCCCTACAAATCAAATTATGATTCCCTACAAATCAAAATAATT
The DNA here is from genome assembly GCA_025447755.1 of Corythornis vintsioides. Taxonomy (NCBI): domain Eukaryota; kingdom Metazoa; phylum Chordata; class Aves; order Coraciiformes; family Alcedinidae; genus Corythornis; species Corythornis vintsioides. The sequence goes on along the minus strand of JAOEGS010013682.1, from coordinate 32,369 downwards.
TTAAGAGTATTAGAATTTTCTAATCTGCTGAGTCCCAAGGCAACGGACATGGCTGTTCCTGTGCAATCACTTCAGTAATCGCCTTAAGGCATTCCCTTTGTCTTGCCTCCCTGACCAGTTGTGTCAGAGCCACACCAGCTTCTCCACATGTTGTGGACAGAGACTGTCCCGTGAAGTGGTGGGTTCTCCTTTCTGAACGGAGATCTGGGGGGTGTTCTGATAGGTGTCCTTTGGAAATCAGGGCTCAATACGGGTTGACAACATTGCTCTGTTAGATTTGATGATCCAAGAGCCTTCACGGTGATTATTGCTGAGAAAATTTGCAAAAGTAATTACAATGATGTTAGTGTTGAGCATATTTCCATCCCTCATCTCTCTGCTGACACGTCAGCTCTTGACCTTTTATTAACTATATAGGTCAGTGCCGGGTACTTTTTAAAGACCTGCAACTGAAGTTCCTCACAAGTCTTCTGGAGAGTTCTCTGTTTCTTAAAGACATATTAAGAATTAGCCAGCAGCCTTTGAAGAGTTTCCAACTGTTCCCTTCAAAATTATTAGATGCAAGTGTTCAGGCTTGGTAATTTAAGAGTATTTATATTTAACAGATGCTATTTAACCTACACCTTTAATGTTATATGACCATGATTATATATTTACATCAACTTTTGATTATGGATGTGAACTGGGAATACTTCATTCCACAGTTATTGACATTTTTACCCTCTCTATTTAGTGACGGTTAATTATTGCACATAGTAATCAATTATTAGAATTTGTTGTATCAAAGGTGAACTTCAAAAATCTCCATTTTATGGTTTGTGAGTATTTTGTTGGTACTGCTCAGTACATCTGACTTTTCCTACAAGTTGCTCACATAGATTAGCATTGTCTCACACCGATTGTCACAGATGTTTCCTTGTTTAATTTGTTATACTTTGATTCCTGTTTTTTATAACTGCTTTCATATCCTCTTTTAGCAAAGTATAAACTTCCTTGTGCGTAAAAATTCGCCGCTTTTGGGGCACCCAAGTAAATAGTTCTCAAGCACTGGCCAGTTTTCACAGAAAGCGTTCGGTTGCTTATTGCAGCAGGAATGTTCTGTATTCCACGTGGGTATCTTCAGGGTGGGGAAACTCACTGCTTTCAAACACGAGTGAATGCACTAGGTGCTTTCCAAGGAATATCACCAGGCTTGGCTGTTTGTGCTCAGGCACCCAGTGTGTTTAATTCAGTTTTGCTCTCCAGGATGAGAGTCTAACATTACCTTGCCATGTCATGGATGAAACACATGATGCCCATTTCTCAATGACCTCTCACCTTTGTCTTTTTTTTTTCTTCTTTTTCTGGTACTGGAAGTGGCTGAAAGGAAAGCCTAAACGTTTGAACATCACAGTATAAATAAATAACTTCTAATATCTATTAATATCCCCTGGTTTCTGAACATTTACATTGAGTATCATGGGAAAACCTCCAGAAACACTTTTCTGTGACTAGCAAAACTGATCTAGAAAAGGTCCCCAAGCCTCTGCAGAGGATGTACTGCTGCTGCCAAGCCCTGTGCCATTCGCCCAGGCAGCACAGCAGCTCAGCTCTGCTGTGCCATGAGGAAAGGCAGGACATAGGGAAGGAGGCTGGGGCAGGATGATCTGTCTGGGTCAGAAGTCAATGGTGCTGGGAGCCCTGTCCCAGGTCCCACAGCTCTGACACTAATTTTCTTGGAACTGGTCAGTGACCGAGTCAGTTGGGTTGGTCTAGCGCCCGTGTGCATTTGCTTAAATAAGGATGTTTGCCAAAAGCAGGAATTTTTGGATGCATGGGGGGGCTTGGATGCTGTGGAAACTGAGGTTCTCCACAATTTGAGGTGCTGTCATGTACCACACGGGTGTCCCAAGCTGCTGTGAGCCCTGCAAAGTGCTTCTCCTGCCCTGGGGCCACAGCAGGTTCTCCAGCTGCTGGAGAGCATCCTTTAGGTTTGTTGGTTTGTTTCATTTGGACCGATCTGAAGGTCAGATGAAGTTTGTGGGTGGCCTCGTGCTGGCTGTGGGTGGCTGTTCCTGGGAGCAGGGAACCCGCAGGTCACTGCAGTGCTCTTATTTCTTGTCAAACGTCAGAGCTACCTCTGCAGGAGTGAGGGCAATCAAAGTTCTCCCGGGATTAATTACACTTGTGCATCTCATCTTCACCTTCCTAGACCTATGATTAAGTTTCCCTCACAGAAAAGACAGACTTTAACTTTTGCCACTGAGGGAGATGTGCTGACGTGCACAGGGACTTGCTGGGAGGTGTCACCAGCCCAGCCAGGATCATTTCAGAGCAGATCCAGGGGCTTGTCCTTGACAAGACTGCAGATTCATATTCATTCTCACAGTAGACCTTGTGTTTAAGAACCCAGCCATTAATATTAGCTGAAGGCCTTCTAATTACTGGCACTTTGCTCTATGTGATATAAAATAGGGTGATTTCCAGCTTCTAAGTATTCTTAAATTCTTGAAAACTTACCCTGTTTGCTTACTGGTCAATGTTTAAACATATGTAAATATTTCTTATAAAACCAATACAACATGTTGCCACTAAAGCCTAGCAAAGCTCCTGCTTTATGGAAGGAGTTGGGATAGATTTTAGATCGTGGCCATCATTAGGTACAGGCTTTATCTGGCACATGTGGTTATTTCTTTACGTGGGTTTACAATGAGCAGATGTCTACTCAGAGCCAAGTAGGTTCCTATCTCTTCAGAAATTATCACGTCTCTCCATCCAACACGCTCGCTGTGGCACGGGAAGGAAGCAACAGTTCAACCCATCCCCACGTTACTGCGTGAGACTCTGAGAGGAAAGAAACAAATCACACACTAACTTCACACACACGGTCGTGCCCAATAAGGCCTCCACTTGTTGCCCACACAGGTCCATGGAGGGACTGGAGATGGCAGCAGCTGTATCATGGGGAGATTCTGGTGCATTCACCCCGCTCGGGCTGGTGTCAGCGCTCAGCTGCGGCATCAGGCAGGTGAGAATCTGGCCCTTGGTCCTCTGAGCCTCGGAGCTGGTGGGAGCTGATAGGAGCACAGGGGAAGTGCTGAAAAAGGAACAGGAAACAGATGGGAGATGAGATTTCTCAGAACTGCACCAGTCTCTGAGACAGTTCAGCCCAGTCTGACACCTGAGAAAGGCAGAGCAGCCCAGGGCAGGCAGTGTCCTTGCACAGATGGGCAAGAAGAGGGTGAGTGGAGAGGGGCAGAGTGAATTTCCAGGTAATTAAGGGAGCACAAGAAGCAATTTTTCTTCTCATCTGTAGCTTCAAAAAAATATTAATAATTAAAAACTTAACATCTACTTTTGTATCGGAGAGGGAGAGTGTTTCATCAGCCCTGGCTTTGCCCAGCATGCGGAGGAGGAGAGGATGGGGATGCTCCTGGCTCACATGTGCAGTGGCCCTGGTGAGTGGCAGAGACCTGCTGGGAGCCACCCTGCCCTCGGAGGCACAGAACCGACCATCCCTCCCTCAGCCCTCCCTCGCAGCTTTAACCCTTCTCCGGGGACCCGAGGGGTGTGTTGGACACGGCAGAGGAGGAGGAGGATGTCGGTGACATCCCCCCGAGCGGCCGGTGGGGCCAGGGTGCAGAGGTCACCGCAAAGCATCTCCCCAGGCTTTGTGGCGAGCGCCGGCACGCTGCGCTGGTTTTTACTTAGGGCGATTGTGTTGGCAGTTTTATTTATATTTTCCTTCAGAGTGGGGCTGAGCTCTTTAACCACGAAGGGAAATTTAATCTTTTTGCTGATAAGACGGTAAAATACTGCAATCCGGCTGACCTCCTGAAAACAGATCCAAACAGCCGGGCTGTCCAAAAATCCGAGACACCCCTCCCCCTGCCCCCAACTGCATTTCACTTGTGACCTTAGGCAGCCCGTGGCCAGGCAAGATCCTTTGAACCCACTCCCCGAGCGGCGGCGATTAGAGGCGCTCTGATTGCCCTGCTCGGCTGGACCTTGGGGCTCGGTGCCCCGCGCCCCTGCCCTCCTCCCCGGGCACGGCTCCGCTCGCTCGCAGGCAAGGTTTAAGGCAAAGCTCCTTCCTCCCCCGCCGGCCCCCTTTCATTTTCGTAGAGCGTATTAAACCTCAAGACGTAGTTAACACTAATCCTGATTTATTTAGGATTTATCTGCATTATTAATTCCAGTCATGTTGTGAAAAAGTACTAAGGGTTCCAGTTTGTATGTAAACTTCGACCGTTTTGCAGAGAGGTTTATTTGAATCTTCTCCTTAAAGTGATATTTTAGCCAACGTCTCAAACTTTGCCCTTTTTAAAACACTTCAGATGGGAGCTAGCCATAATAATTTGATTTATTGTTATTTTTTTTTCCCCAGTAAATACCCTCTTGGACTATTTTATGCATTAATCTGGATTTGATGTGGATTTAAACATTTACAATGCAAAATAATTTGGGTTAAAAATAATCCCCCTTGATAAAGCTAAAAAACCCCCACAACTGTCACCATCTCTGACAGCCAGGCATCGGCGGCGATCCTTCAATATGCAAATCAAGGCAAGGAGAAGCCAGAGCAGCAGGAACCGACCATGGCATCTCCTTTGATAGTCTGGTCAATCAAACATCTCTCTCCATGAGCAGTGTGAAGAATCTGGATCTCGAGCTGCTAAGTCACAAAACTAAACTCGCTCCTCTTGCTCGGCGAGCCCGTCTGTGGGTCTCGATGCTCAGGGTGCACCTCCACCTCATCCTCAGCCTGGAGGTTTGCAGAAGGGAAATATTCCTGTGGTGTGATGTGTGGTGGCAGCATGAGACCACAGCCCCCATCCCCTGCTCTGGGGACACCCCCAGGGCCAGACTGACCACCTCTGCCCACCACAGAACTGGCTACAGGCCTCTTGTGTCCAGCATGACTATTGGAAAGCTGTAGCAGGACCAGCTCTGACTGTTGAAAACCTTGTTGTTGCTGAGAACTTGGCTTACCAGTGGCTGTGATACATCTGGAGTCCTTGTGCAATCTCCTTGCCCTCTCCCACTCCCCTCTCTCCCAAGATGACTCGGGTGTTGTTCAGCCCATGGCTGGGGGTCTGACTAGTGTGAGATACACCATTGAGGAAAGGTGTACATGCATCGGTGGGGAAGGGTGTAGTTACACCACTGAGGAAAGGTGTGCATACATCGATGGGGAAGGTTGTAGATACACCACTGAGCAAAGGTGTGCATACACCAGGAGAGCCGATTGCACTGCAGAGCAGGGACAACTCCCACTCTCCAGCCACAGGGTGGACAGAGGCTGCCCAAGGGGTCAGCCTGGGGTCACCATCACCCTGACTGACCCGTCCTGAGCCCTCTCATACATGGGATGTAAAATCTATGGTACTACGGGTGGTGAGCAACCAGAGTCAATTCTCTCTCTGTTTCTTCTGAGCATCTTCCATGACCCGACTTCTCCTCTGTCAGCAGCTAATAGGTAGTAAGATCCAAATGCCTTTAGGAACTGGTACTGACACAAAGTTACTACACGATTAAGGTATTTGACAACACAGTCCTGCAGTGCAGGCACTCCCAGATTGCACCTTCCCTCCGCGGCGCTGCCGTGCGTGTGCTGCCCGCCCTCCTCTCCGAGGCCGCAGCGATGCTGCTCCTCATGCGCCTCCTCATGTCTGTTCTAAACCAGATTGCCAGGCCTATGGGGAACAATTTTCCAGGGCATTTATTTGTTTCCTGAACAGGCACTTGGGACACTGGCATCTCTTGATAATCTCTGCATACAGGAGCAGAACTGTGAGGGCTTCTGACAGTGCAGCACAGCAGAGTAAAATTAAACTGCAAGTTGTCAAAGATACCATTCCATGGCAGCCATGAAATCTGGAATCCCCTCTTGAAATATGACAGGAGAGGATGAGGCAATGTGGAGTGGAGTTGCCACCAGACGGGTGGAAATCTTGGGGCTACAATAAACAGTTCCATGTAAATAAGATTTTGGTGCATAGTAGTGATTAATCAAAGCATCAAACAATGTAAGGAACTATTAGAAAAGAAGTAAACAGCATGATGCAAATTCTGCCACTGTCTACATCCCTTATGTACCCACCTCTTAAATAATCTGTGCAATTCTGGTCCTGTCTCAAAAAAGGTGCAAGAGAATGGGGGAAAGGTCAGAAAAGAAAGGCGATCGAAGTAGCAAACAGGTTCTGGTCGGGGCAAGGGTATCGAGCAGGTTGGGGAGGGACAAGTGGCACGAGGTGTGGTGACTGTCAGAAAACAATAATCTAATGGGCAAGGTAAATATGGAACATTGTCCACTCTCTGTCCTGGTACAGGAACAAGGAGACATCAAGTGAAAAGTGCAGTCAGAAAGTTAGGAGCAAGCAGACAAAGAAATGAAGCTGTTTTTTCACCCAAGACAACATTATGCTGTGCAGCTCTTCTGTTGCAGGGCTGTAGGTGCTGGCAGCGTGGGGATTCAAAAAGCAGCTGAACAGCTTTATGGGAGAAAAAAAATCCGCTGAGGATTACTAAAAAGTGGAACACGACTTGTAGTTCAGAAAACCCTTTAATCACAAGTTGGTGGTGGTTTTTGGGGGAGCACTGCTGTCCTCTCACTCATTTCATACTCCTGCCTACAGGGCTCTGTTACTGGTCACCGCTGATGACAGGATATTGGCTGGATGGACCATTAATTTAATTTATCTTCTTATAATCTCTTAACTAGTGTAGAAATGTGATATATCTGGTTCAGTTACAATACTTTCCCAACACAGCAGGTGTTAGAAATCTGCAATGAGTAATATACCATCATTACATCTCTGCAGCTACAGTACCTGCAGTCGTAGGTGTTTGTCATCAAACGAGCAGGGAAATCTACTGACGCTTCCTTTCAGTCATGTCCAGAGTTAGGGGCGTACTGTGGCTTGGGATGGATCAAAAACTGTACATTTATCAGAATTCTGACGATGCTTATTACCCTGAAATCTGGTAATGTCTCTCACCTCCCAGTTTTGCAATTTCTCTTGTTTTTAAAGCCATTTCATGTAACCCACGGTTCCCTTGGTCTGACAGTGGGGTGCTCATGCCAGTGCACTGGCCCTGGCCTCCAGGCAGTGGGGAGGTGAATGCCATGTGGAGCCTCCTGAGTTGGTCACTGGGAGTTTTTGACCAGAGCTGGCCACCAACCAACCAGCAGGCTCCTGGCTGGCGAAGGGGGCCAAGCCACGCAGAGCCAGGGAGCTTCATCAAGGGAGGAAAACCCGTCTGTCGATACGCAGCTCCGTGGGGTCAGTCAGTGAACGGCCTTTCAGGGGGTTTCCAGCCAGCCAGCCGGCTCTCCAGCGGCCGGAGCTGCTATCAGCCGCTTCCATCACCTCGCGGACTGGCAGCTTTCCAATAAAGCCAATACCCCCTCCCCCGGGGTACGGCCATCAGCGGGAGGTGGGCATTGTCTCTTTACTCCAGCAATTTGAGGACAATGTTGGCTTACACTCTATTAGCAGGTGGACAGCCGACCCCTGACCCTGGCATTGACCGGCAGCCCCGGCGGGTGGACGCGGGGGAGTTAAGGTGGTCTGGTGCAGTTCTCAGAGCAGCCCTGGGCAGGGGCATCCACCAGGCTCAGGGGTGGCCGTGCCAGTGCCTAGCGATGGACATGCCAGCTGGTGAGCAGAGAGCTGGCTCCAGGTCATGACGTGGAGGTGCAGACTGGAGATGTGCTCTCAGCAGTGGATCACTTGTACCTCACAGAATACCCCTGTGGAAATGGGCACAAGTGCCTGGGCTTTGGGTGCAGAGTTCTGATGGACGGTCGTGACGTGCTCTAGTATTAGACTCAACCAGATCATGCTGAAAGGTGCTGCCATACTCTGGATAGATACCTGCCCACCACCTCTGCACTGGGACTAGGCGCCTGCGGCGTGTCTGCACCATCCAGCCCAGACACAACCTGTCCTGGGAACATCCCTCCCTGCTCCAGGGTGGGCTTCGCCCCTCTCTGGGCAGGTGCAAGCCCTTGCAGGAAAACACCCTTGGGTTGACACCCCCAGGAGTCCAAAAAGTAAATCATCCAGACCATGTAACCACATTCCTCCCAAACCAGATCGTCTGACTTGAACTTCAGTCGCTTATCTAAGCTTTTCCCTGTTGAGGACTTAAAGGCCTCCCCGTCAATAAACACATTAGCTCACTAAACATGCGGATGCCTTTTCTTCTCTGGATTAACCCTTTGGGAGCTGGGGCTTCCTTTGGATTTGTTAGGATATTGATCACAGATCATGTTTGCCTTTCAAACTCTCTTTCTGCTTTGGACTTGACAGTTGGTTTCAGTGCTGCAGTCAAGCAGCAAATTCACTGCAGCCACGTGGCTGAAGGAGCCGCGAGCGAACAGCCCGCGCTGCGCTTCTCCCGGGACAGGCATCTCCCTTCCACAGCCTCCAAAGGCATCGTGCTCACCACCATCAGGAGTCGCTTGGTCTCATAAGGCATCGCTAATTAAGCAAACGCTGAAATGTTAAACAATGTCAGACATAATATATGTATACTTTTAGTATTAGCAAAAATTGTATTAAATTAAATTAAAGTATGCTTTAGCCTAATTTAGCTCTTCTTTTCCCATTGAAAATCATACCCTTTTCAGTAAATGTCTGTAAGTGTGCATGAAGATTTAAAAGGAGGCCAGCAGAGATAGCCCCACTGTTTCTGGTTAAGAACAGATTAAAGCAGCTCTTAGGAGAATGACTTAGAAGAAACTTTGCAAAATGGACAGGTCATATTTTATGACCCTGCTGACCCAAATGAATGCAAAAATACCAGAATTAGTGAGCTACCCAGAAAGCACATCTTCAGGCTTTTTCACACATGTGGCAAGTTCATTTTCTCAGTTCCCAAAACCTGCCTGAGAATTAGTTGTGAAATGTGCCCTTCTTTGGTTCGGGCTCTTTGTTACTCTACCTCTCATACTTGTCCTGGCCCCTTTGACATGCTCTCTTAAAAATGCCAGTGCACCTGCCTGGCTCAGAAGTGGGCAAAGCAGGCGTTGTGTTCCCTTGTCCCCTGGACCAAGGGTTTTTGAGCTCCTGGTAAATCTTGTGGATGGCTGTGCTGTTCCCATGCAGTTCTGGCCTTCACTCGCCACTCTAACAAATTACTTTGAGTCTACGTGCTTTGGTTTTAGGGCTGTCGGTTAGACTTAAAAGATCTCTCTTTTTTTGCTATCGAGTTGAGGATTTCTTAGTTTTTTTCATCATTTTATATTTTTTTTGAAGAGGGATTTTTGAAAATTCTGCCAAGGGCTGCATGCGAGCTGTGCCTTTCCCAGTCTGCTACACAAAGATAATCCTCTCACCATACAACATCTAAGTTCATCCTCTTTCCAGGCATTAAGTTTAATAACAAAACCCCCAAGAAGGTGGAATAAAAAGTCATCCAAACCGTGTTTCCAGGCTTGGTTGCCCTTATGGTTCCACAATCCAGAGAGGTTTGGCTGCTCTTTTCCCAAATGATCACTTCTTTCCATCCACGTTCTGTTGGGTTTAACAGCAACAGCATCTGCCTTTGGACATCAGCTGAGCTTCTCTAACCATTCCTGAGCAGGAGGAGCATCAGCTAACAAGGTGGAATGTCACAGGCTGAGACTGCTGAAATATTACAAAAGCATTACAGAAAAATGATGGCATGTGACCCTTTAGTGCACAACTTGGAGTTCATGTGGCAGGAATGGCAAACAATAGAAATCTCTCATTTAAGTGAAACATCTACATTTTGTGAATTTAACATGCTGCCTCCCTCCATCCTGTCACATTGTTTACTTTGCTTCTTTCTGGACACGATTTGGTTCTCAGTGTTATTTCTGTGGTTTTTAGTTAGTCTCTGTGTTTACTTTTTGACTTAGTCTCATTTAGGCAGCTGATATTTCTCATTGTCTTCAAAATTCACGTAATGGGTTTGCATCATTTTCTGCATCATGATGAAATGATCAATTCAACACCTGGCCACACTGAAACTTGCAGTAGGCATGTGAGGCATGATGCTATTTCCAGCTGACTCACCTGGCAACAGCGGGCGGTCCTTAGGGCAATGCCAGCATTGCCACCACTGCGAATTAGAACCACGGCATCACCCCGGAGGGGAAGGTTCTCTTTGTAGAGAGATGCCAGAGAAGCAGCTCATAAGAGCCACGATCTAAAGAAGTTCTTGTAAGGCTGGGAATAATTACACTGTCCGTGGAGCCGCTGGCTTGCCATGTCATCCTCAGGAAGCCACGTCACTTCCCCGCTCCAGTGCGGTGGTGACAGTTCCCTGCTCGTTTCAAAGGCGTGTTGAGAGGATCAGTTAACACTTTTCCATCATTTGCACTATATTAAGTAGGAAGTGTCTCTCTGGTTGGCTGCTACATGAGTAACAACTTGGTGCACTGGGTTTATTGATCAGGCTCCTCTGCGCGAGCCTGGGCGGCCACCTGTCCTCCGCGGGGCCGGATCCTGCACCTCTTCGTGGGGGACTGGAGTCTGACTCCCAGGGAGAGTATTTGTTTAAGAGGATTTCCTTTCTCATGCAGGGCCAGCAGTAGCCATGCCAATAAGGGTGGGAGCGATTATGAGAGATTGACTGGTGGAATATAATCCCTGTGTGGTGCTGATCGGATCTGGTGAAGATTGCGTTTCAAAGGTAGCAGCTCATCCTCCTCCAGGAGTGGTGTTCCACCCATAAATAGGGCTTTAATGAGATCCGACAGGCCTGATTTCTCTGGTGATACAGTAAAACAACACGACCAATTCTGATGGTTTGGGGTCCTGACCTTTAACAAGGACTCGTGACGTAGGGCAAACTGCCCAAGAGAGATGGAGGGGCAGGAGGCCAGGGGGACAAGGTCGGCAGATAATGAAGTGGTCAGCATTGGATTTCTGTCACTCACGGTGGTTAAGTACAACAGTGAGGGACTTCAGTAAAAGACACTGTGAAAGAGCACATGGAGAAAATAACAGAGATGGGGAATCCGGGGAGGGCTCCAGTTACCTTTCGCTGTGAACTCAAACAGGCCGAGCGGTGCTGGTAATGGAGAGGGAGAGTGCAGGAATCATGCAAAGAGAGCGAGGGAGCAGGAGAGATTAAAGTGAGCAGAGAAAGAAATCCAAGGAGGCTTGTCATTTGAGCGAGTGCTGCAATCAGGTGCTGAGACCCAGAGAAAGGACGGGAAGCAGCCGCAGCAGCAAAAGAGAGGTTGAGCCCAGAGGAGACTGGAGACAGAGCCCTTGGTCGCCCCAGCGGCGCTGCGGCAGCCAATGGTGGCTGCACGTTGTCCCCGTCCTCCTCTGAGGTGAGGGCACCCTGGCAGCTGCCCTGGCTGAGGACGTGCTGACAGCAGCAGATGGGGACCCAACAGCCGCTGAGGAGCAGCACCCTGACCACGGGTCCCTCTGCCAAGGTGCTTCCAGCCTTGACCTATCCCCAGTGCTGGGAACGTCCCTGGGGTGGCAAAGTTCCTTTCTGCTGCTAGATCTGAATGTTTTGGAACTATTAGTTTGGGAAACAAACCATTTGGTATCAGAGAACCTGCTGTGAATTCGAAGAGCAAGACAAAGAGGGAACAAAGACCTGTTATTAAGGAGGCACTGACAGGTGATTGTGTCCGACTTTAAGACATGTTTCCTTTTCAAGCATCCTCCTTTAGACCCGCGTTTAATAAAACATTTCATTGCAGTTTTGCTAATACGTCTGTCTAGGCTGCAAGTGACAGAAATTAAATGCATTCAACCCAAACACCAAAGAGTCGTGTTACTGAGCAGCAACCCCAAAATTAAGCTGGCCAGAAACAAAAGCTAACATGGAAATCTGGACATGTCATGCTAAGGCATGAACAGGATGGAGCCTGGATGTTAAAAGCGACTAAAGTGATGAGTGATAAGTAGGAAAATATATTTGAAACCCATTTTAGATTCTGTAGCCCAAGCCAGGGCTTTTTACATGAAGAAAAAAAACCAGGATGTAGGTTTAGCATTTGCTGATCCTTTGGACCTGTTCAAACTGCAAGGCCTACAAAGAACAAAATCATTAAATCAGATGTGTACAGTAGTTTCTCATACAGCCTAAAATCACCTTTAGTCTCAGCAATACAACTGAAAGAATGGCTGTGGACAGCAACCCGCATCCCAGTCGGCTTCAGTCGATGAAAGGTTTGCTCTTCAGTTGCTTTTTCTTTATTTGGGTGTCTTGTTGCTTTTTTTTTTTCAGTTGTAAATGTGAACACTGAAGCCGGGCAACCTGTTAGCGAGGTGAATTGCATGATTACACTGCATTGTTTTAATTTGTCTTTGGATGAATTCTCATAAGCTTTCATGAGAAAATCTGCCATTAGAAGCATTCATTTAATTTAAGAACAGTTGGGAGAGGAAGGGTTGAGATGACAGATGGAGACTGTGGGTGTCTTATAAGAGAGAGCTGAGCTTTTTGTATTTATCTTTTTGTCGTGCATAGATGCTGTTCTCTGCTGCTTCCATTTTTTTAATCTGTGCTTTTTTGTGCAGTATTTCTTAGAAATCTTTCCTCTTTTATACTGTAAGTCTAATAGATTTCATTAGTTTTTCCTTTACCATGTCAGCTTTAAAACATGACAATATAACACAGTGTAGGGATACAGCCTGGTAAGAAAGCAGAATAAAACAGGCTGAGCCTTAGCATTTGGTTTTCAATCCAGTTTGGAATTGCATGGTGTTTAATGGGAGAACATAGTGAATATAGAACTGATTTCTTCACTAAACCATCTTACTGATGGTCCAGCAAGTGCTGAGGATGCTCTTCTAGCTCTGCTGATGTCTTTGCTCTGTCATTAGAGGTTCACTGTCAGAAACTGGCCCAAACCTCACATTTAACTGGTATTTAAATAAGTATAAAAGTAAGTGTAAGGCTTCAAAGCATTACGTTTAAAAAACACTTGTATAAAAGCTGTAGGATTTGGGAAGATAAGTGTGTGATGTTCGTGGCCCAGGCCCGCAGAAGTGGCGTGAAAACCAAATACCTTTAACAGTGCAAGGCAGCTGGTGAGGATAAGAGCTTTGTTTTAGAAATACCTAAAACATCAACATATGCAAATACAAATGTGTTAATGGGAAGAGTCCAGCTGATTACAGTATTTGGATAATCAGGTCCTCCATTTGTGACTTATGCCTCTTTTAATGGTCTTTAAATTATAACAGCAAATAATTTGTGAAGTGCAGTGCCCATGCAGTAGGACTGCCAGGCCCCTTCATGGAACCAATTAAAATTTAAAAGTAAAATTAAACCCTATTAAAGTAAGATGGAAAACAGTGAAATATTTGTTCTATATAAAACATGCTTTGCTCTACACTGTAAGAAGTGAGCTATAAATATAGGGCAAAAATTTCAAACATTAGTCTGACTTGTTCTTGCTGTGTTACACATGAATTTATTTGCATCTCTATGTTCTATCCCTAAATTTACATTGCACATAACAAACCACTCAATATGAGGAGCAAAGTACATTAATTAGATTTTTCTTACTTTTCCACAAGGTTTTTAACGTAATGTGGTCCATCCAGAGTTCCAGTTTTTCCCGTACCCTTCACAACTTCAGAAGGATTTGATCAGCTTCTGTTCAAACAGCAAAACTTCTTTTCAAGGCACTGGCATCTCTAGCTCTGATTGCCAGAGTCACTTCTCTTGTCCCCCGCATGCTTGAGTCTGTATCTAATATGCTGCTGTAGCAGTCATCTCCAGTACTTGATTGGTGCATTTTCTCCCTTCAGATCCCTTGTTCTTTCTCCACCCTCCTTCCTAACAAGTCAAGCTTCCAAGTTCACCACCACCAGTCCTTCCCCTTCCCGCTTAACTTCATGTTGCCATAGCCTCTCCATCAGCTTCATCAGAGATTGAACCTCTCCTCTTGCTTCTCTTGTTCTTTTAATCTCAGAAAGACATCTCTGTACTTTCTTCCATCTATATCATTTTCCACAGACTGAACTGCAAATCTCTGCCTTCTCCTCTTTGATATCTGCACTGGACCTACATGACTTGTATTTTCTTGGTCTGCTGTGATGATGAGCTGTATTCCATCTCATGATGCTGACCTGGTGGTGAGCTAGGACAGGAACAGCTTTGTTTGCCCCATGGGGAAGGACAGCATCCCACCCCGACCTGCTCCTTTCCCTGTCGATGCTCCAGCTCTGTAGGACACACCGAACAGCTTCCAGCTTCCTCAGGGCTTTGCTGGCTCCATTACAAACATCTCTCCCGTCCATCTTCTGTTATCAGCTGCCCAAACCCTGGAAACCATTATCCTGTGACCCATTGTCTCCATGAACAGATGGGCAGACAGGGACATTCCTACATCTGCCTTTTCCCGCTGCCCTGATTTATTACTCTGTAAAATAATAAAACGTTAAAAAGGTTGAACCTGAACTGAAGCTATGACTATGAAACTATTAATCAAAACTGCTGGAGAATTGCTTTCTATTAGGTGCCTCAAGCACCGATCCTGTCCACTAAAAGTAGGCCTGAAACAGTCTGAGCACTGGGAAAAGCAGCACCGGGGTGTGTTGTGTTCTCAGACCGAGTATAACCAACCGTTCAATGGGACAGATCCCAAAGCAGCACCAGTGCAAACAGCTCAGAGAGGATGACAACCAAGAGCTGATGTGCCGAGGAGGAAGGCAACAGCTACAGGGGATTTCCCCTGTCTCCCAACACAGGGCGATGCCACCTGTGAGTTCATGGCATGGTGCATCATGCAGAGAATGTTATGTGTGTATATATGTTGAATTCCAAAGTCCCTCTTGACCCAGAGACACCTCTGGACTGAAAAATGGGAGCATGAACACGATGGTGTCAGCCATAGGTTCAGGGAGAAAGAGCACTGCCACCCAATTGAGCAGCATCTCAACAGCTTTTTGCTAAGACATAGTCTTAAAACTTTCCGTATATTCAAGACTTTGAACTGTGTCAGTTCCTAGTCACAAAAAGTGTCTCCAGCCAGCAAAGGCAGGGCTGGAAAATCTGTGCTGCTTCCCTATGCCAAGCAAGTAATTTTCACACTGGCCCTTGGTGGGATCTCAGGGGAAAGGGGCTGAAATCAAATCATTGCTTTCTCTCTGTAGTGCTGGCCGTGCTTACCCCATGAACCCTTCCCACACTGCTCTCATTCCTCATCACAAAGAGCTGGTGGTGCTGGTGACAGGCGCTGCAGCAGGGCTGATGTGTGGGGACAGTGTGTGGAGATGAGCGTGTGTATGGCATGCAGGCTGGGTGACAGGGCTGGTATGCAGGCTAGGTGGCGGGATGGGTGTGTAGGGCTGGTGTGCAGGCTGGATGGCAGGCTGGGTGGAAGGCAGGGTGGCAGTCTGGGTGTGCAGGGCTGGTGTGCAGGCAGGGTGGCAGTCTGGGTGTGCAGGGCTGGTGTGCAGGCTGGGTGGCAGGATGGGTGTGCAGGCTGGGTAGCAGGCAGGGTGGCAGGATGGGTGTGCAGGCTGGTGTGCAGGCTGGGTAGCAGGCAGGGTGGCGGGATGGGTGTGCAAGGCTGGTGTGCAGGCCCAGCATGCAGTCTCACCAGGCTCTCTGCTTCACCAGCCGTCACGAGCACCTCTTATCTCGGCCGTCGATGCCACGCTCGCTTGATGTCTCAGTTCCGGAGCAGAGACGCTGCAGCTGCTATCTGGGAAGGCTCTGGCCCCAAAAATATTTAGTTAGCAGCCATTCAGTTAAGTGGAATTGACTTTTTATCGGCTTTCCTCGGCGCGTCTGCCACCAGCGAAGGCCGTTTCCTCCTTCCCTCTTCTCCGCCTGTCAGTGCGCCCCACATTCCTATCGGCAGCCGTTAGCTCTGATCAATACTAACCACTGTGTAACAGCTCACGCATGGCTGCCTCAGTTTGCATCGATCAGCCCCTTCTTCCAACAGGTAGCTGGCTATTTGAGGCAACGACTTGAGATAAACACCTACTTTTACTTCAGGCTAATTCGCTGTGGAGGGGTTTCAAGGAGACCCGGTGCCCTTCTTCAGATACTCGTGGAGATCAGAGACTCGGGGCAGCCTCTCTCCTGCCTGAGATTCTACAAGACCACGTTCTTTTCCTCATCCCTTCTGAAAAAACGATGCAGGTCAAATACTTTTGAAGAACCCAGACTGAAAATTACACCTGGGACTATTCTGTCTGGGAGAGCTGGGGGGGTTTGGAAAGCTGGGAACGTGAGTGCTGATTAGAAACAGCACGCGATGAGCAGCGGGGCCAGAAGCATCTCGTGTCTGCCCCATCACAGCTTCTTGCCAGCTCTTTTGTTGCAGCTGGCATCTGGGGCCGTGTCCCTGTGAGCCCCGTGTGCTCTGGTGGGACAGTGTCCCCAGCCCCCAGCAGAGGCAGCCCTGGGCATCTGCAGCTCCCCTGGGGGTGTCTGGGAGCCACAGGGCACCCTCATGGGGGGCCCACTGCGCCGAGGGGCACAGATGAGACACTATCAACACCAGCAAACCTTTGGCATCCTGACCAGATGATTTTGCTGAGGCACCCCTCCTGTTGAGATGCCA
>JAOEGS010013682.1:0-15756 GCA_025447755.1 Corythornis vintsioides | reverse complement strand
GACACTATCAACACCAGCAAACCTTTGGCATCCTGACCAGATGATTTTGCTGAGGCACCCCTCCTGTTGAGATGCCACCAGGTAACCCGGAGATCAAGTGCTATGAATAGCAAAAGGGTGCTGGCAGTCTTACGCCTCCTGTACGTGCTGCTGTCCCCAAACTGACTGTGTTCAGGGAAGCAGCAGCCATTCTGGAGGACTCCTAACACTCCCTTGCACAGAGATGCTCACTCCGCAACCATGCTCCAGAACCAGACCTGATGCTACAGCACACAAACCAGGAGGAGCACACAGAACCAAATGTCTTCACCAAAGGGGAAGACACAGTTCTGAACTTGACTGCAAAAAAGCCAGTGGATCAGCCACCTCCAGCCTTGAAGTCCTCTTGAAGTTTCAAACCCCTTTTCTGGTTGGTTTTCACCTGTGCTGGTTACAGAGGCCCCAGGGCTGCTATGGCAGCTACAAACTTTCCAGTGAAATGAGTGTTTATTATTATAGGTTTGATGCTGTTCCCAAAAGGACCTAATCAACGAGTAATAAGACCTCAAGAGAGCAATTAGAAACCTGAACTTTAACTCCCTTATAACCACAGCATAGAAAGCAACTCTTGCTTTAGTTTGGGGTACACAGCCTGGTGTGTAACTGAGGAAGAAATACCAAACATCTGAAATCCAAATTAAGTGCAGGCGAGGGTTTGAATTTGAACAGTGAGGTAGTTTCTGCAGCAGGGGGAATTTGTGCTGGGCAAAAAAACATTAATGGTTTGGGGGGATTCATGACCAAATACACAGCCTCTGGCATATCTGGGTTTGTTTTTTTTTTTCCAATGCTTCTTCCTAGCTTTAGAGATTGACCAAGGAAGTTTGGTGCCTGCACACTTGAAGCATCATCAGCTCTCCTTTAAAAAATACTGAATTACCTCAGTTCTCCCACTTGTAAAAGAACAACAGTATCTGCCTGAATGCAAAAGCTTGAGATGTGTGGTTTCCTTGAAACTTGTTTTGAATACTTTGGATGGGACATTTCAGACAGGAACTGCACATTGAGTAATTCTTGCCATAGAAAGTCACGTGGCAACTGGAAAGCAAAGAATTGCCCAAGAAGCTGTCTGTGTAACACAGCTGCACGGGTGGGTATTGCCCAAGAGGGTGGTATCCCTCACGGCCTGCCCGGGAGCCTGGAGGAAGCACTTGGCTTTGCAGGTATCACACAGAGCCATGGCAACACCAACACACACCCACAGGTTGTTAGTGTTCCTGTTCCTTGACACTGAAGAGGTGTCAAGGTTATAAAGAGATTTATAAAGGGGGTGGTTTGTTTTTTTGGTTTTGTTTTTGGTTTGTTTTCTTTTCAAATACCATATTTGAAGGCCATTTCCCCTGGCAGAACATGTGTCCATAGGTGGAGAGGAGAGCTGTGACTGTGGCACGTTTCCTTCTCGACAGCACTATAGTGAGAAAGCAAATACTCTGGTGAGACAAGAAGCCAAGAACAAAAAAATTTCTCATGCACCTGTAAGACTGGTTGTCCGTTTGGAATTTCTTGGCTCTTCAGTAGCCTCAGTGGGTTTCCAGGTCAGGGCAAGTTGAGCAAACTGGCCTCTGTGTAGCAGTAGTTGGTTCCTTGTGAGATGAGTATAAAGAGGGGCTTGTTTTTTTTTTACATTATTGGCTACTGCAAGCCCTCCCTTTCCAGCCACAGTGGGTAGCTAAGCCTGCTGCAGAGAGTGTCCTTTGGCATGCATCTCCACCACGTGTCCACCAGAACTGTCCCTGCCTGGCCAAGAATTAATCCCAACATGATGAAACCGCTGCTGGCTGGCTAGGAGAGAGAGCTGGGGAAGATGGCAGTGGTGATGTCTGCTGCTCTGGTGACAAGGACAGCACACCTCTTCACCACCACCTCTTCTGACCACCTCAATGCTAGTATTGTTGTGCTGTTGTCAGTGCAGAGGTCAAGGTAACACTGAGTCAACAGGGAGAACCAGGAGAGGTATCACTGAGGTTGAAGCAGAAGTCCTCCTTAATTGATCCTGGGAGAGAGAGCAGGCACTTCCCCTTCACCAGAGGGAGTGGAATGATCAACAGCACATGGAAAAGGGCTGTAGCTCGGGGAGCATGTGGTAGAGCAGTGTCCAGGGGAAGCACTTTAATATCCTCCTGTTCTCTCTGGAGGGTGCATAAATCCATCAGGTCGCTGTGGCACTTGGCCATGTGCTCTCACATAGGTACATGGGGCTTGTGCAGCTGCTGAGGTGAGGTCCTGCTCTCGTGGAGGTGGGAGCACCGAGCCTAGACCAGAACTGCACGCTTCCCACTCAAGACTCACAACTGGGGGTGCTCCTGTGGCCTGGTACCAAGCCTGGGATGCCATGGCCTGATGGTGGAGCCAGGAGGGCTCTGTCCCTGCCAGCTGCAGAGCTTGTTAAGGAGAGAAGAGCTCAGCAGACCCTGGAGCCTGAAGGTTGAGGTAGACTTTTAGATATCCCAGTTCTGAACAAATTTAAAATAGCGAAAAACTTACTTTGATGTATAAAGTGGAGCCAGCAGAGGGAGTGGAATGCAGGGACACTATGGAAAGGGGAGCTGCTGGTGCAGCTGTTCCAGTGACATGTCTCAAAACCCACAGTGTGGGTGCATCGCTTAGTCTAGGGCCACAGGTAACACGGGTATGGAATAAGAGAGACAGGTGATCACTTGCAGGGGTGACAGGTTGTCTGCTGTACCAGTGTAGAAATAGCTGTTTAGGGGCTAACACTCTATGTTTCTAGTGTGAAGAAGGTATCCAGAGGAACCTTACCTTCTCAAATAACTGCTGCTCTGAGGGGTTTCTGAGTGGTGTCCCCATAAGCAGGTTGAAAAGCTTTATGCTTCAGTTGTTCTGGCACTGTTCACATGTCCTGTGAGTGACTGTGCCTCCTGATTGTCCTGGTCTTGGCATTCCCTTGAGCACTAGATGTGGATAGGCATGCTTTTAAACAGCTTCCTCCTAACTTCTTAGTTTACTTCTTCAAAAATAGGAATCCTGTGAATGGGTTAGTTCTTCATCATCCACTTAGGACTTTTTTTTTCAGACTTATCTTTAATGTGTCTTCAAAGACAGAAATACAATTTCCTCTTTAGATTGAGTGTTAGACATCTTTGTTCACCGTTTGATTAGAGGAGATAGGAAGTGATCTTTATTAAACCATTTACAAAGCCTGAGCTTCCTCCTAGCTTCTTCTGAAGGAGAAGTGGCAGGAAAATGCCAACTATGTGGGACTTGGACAACACACTCATTCTTGAGTTACTCTTCCAGGGCCTCCAGCAGACAGCAGTTTATGCATTGCTGATGTAAGCAAGGCTGTGGCTGTGAAGAATAACACAAAAAAGAGGTTATGTGGCTATTTTTACTGAAGCAGAAATACAATAAAATGCAAACTGTAGAGCCGTGGATTCACAAGAGGCCGGTGTGGCCCTGGGGCTGGCAGTGTGGATTCTGCAGCACGACCCAATCCCAGTCCCAGTCCCGTTTGCTGCCAGCACCCACTTGGCACACCAGTTATGGCACCACAAAGCAGAGCTGCCAGTCTGGTCACATTCCACCTGGATCTGTTCCTGTGTGACCTAATCTTGGTGATCCTGTTCTGGCACTGGGGCAGGACTAGGTCTTCCAAGGTCTGTTCCAACCCCTAACAAACACCTGTGATTCTGTGTGATTCTGGTTCAGAGCAGGTGGGCAAACTGGAGATGGGGAACAGTTACATCTGTGTGAACAGTCAGAGCAGTTTGAAGGTAGAGAGGGGGTCCCTCTGCATTTTCTGAAGTGAGGAGGCTTCATTCTGTTGACCATCTTGTGGGAAGTTCCAGTTAGAGCATGCTGGAAGAGTTCTCCAGGTAGGAGTGGAGCCTGCAGTTTAGATGTTACTGGTGGGCATGAGGTAGGTTGTTATGCTGAGGAGTTGTTGTTTACATGACACTGCAAACAAGACAAACTCTAGCTAGGGGAAAAACCCAACCAAATGAAAGTAACCAATAAAACCCAGAAGGCTAGTGAAGCATCTCTTGGAAGAGTCTTTTTCTGTAAATCATCTCCAGCCTGGATGTTTTCGGAAGGTTTCCTTTCATAAAGTGCTAAGGACTCACTCCCCCATTTGAGGTTGTGAAGAACAAAGTCATTTTTTCTGGTGCTGTAGTGGGTACCTGAGAACAGGCGAATGCTGTGGTGACTCTTAGCTTTCAGGATGCTGTTTCATATCTTCAAGAGAGAAATTATGATCATTTCCCAGAGACACAGGGGTGGGTGGGTGAAATGTTGCTGTAATTGGTACGCAGAATGAGCCCTTGTGTTGTTCCGTGTCTGATCTTCCCTAGGCTGTGTCTGTGAACTGTGACCAAGTTTGCTGCTAAATGTGACTGGATTGTTTCCAGTGGGTCTGTCTAGGGATGGTGGTGGGAACAGGCAGTGCATCTGGGGCCTCTTCAGATGTATCACTGTTGAATAGTGAGCTGGTGACCCGCACTCTTTCCATCCCAGTCTGTGGTCAGTCTGAGTTGGGTCAATACAGACTTTACGAGTTTACTCTCTGTTACTTTGGCCTGTAATTTATTTTATCTTAGGAGTGTTTTCCATTAGTGTCTGCCTGCATACATGCCAGTGATGAATACTGAGAACTGTCCGTAGGCTTTGATTCCAAAATCTCTGCAGACTTCTGCTATACAGGGTGCAGATAATGAGCATGTATTAAGTTTATCTCAGCACTTCTTACTCATTGCCCATACGGAGCAAGAGCTGGAATGAGTGGAGCTTTCCAAAGGGCATCACCAGTGGTGTAGCAACAGGCAAGCTCTGCAGTGCACTATCTGGTGAGACCTTTCCTCAGGTTCTCTTTTACTGGGAAAGGAAATGCGCTGCAGAGGGAGTTTGGGATACAAATTACAATGTGATAAGCCAGCAGCATCCCAAAAGTCAATGTCAGGGTCTCGTGGGTCTGCAATACCATTCCAGTGACCAGGTGTTTGGAGTTAGGTATCTTGCTTTGAAGGATGGCTGAGAAATTCCCAGCTTTTTACAGGCTCCTCTTTCCAGTCATCCCTCTCATTTTCAACCAGGAACTATTTGGACAGTTGCATGTACTAGATGCTTGAGTTTTGAAAAGTCTTTGAATCTGTGTTTATACACAAATTTTCAAAGAAACATTTATTTTAGCATAATACAAAAATGTAACAAGCTGGTAGTCTCAATAATTGTGTTAATACTGTGGAATTAGCTTAAAATGAGCTTTTTCTCCTTGAAATGAGATTATATTTGTGCCTGGATCAAGCAATCCTGCACTGGTCTTGAACTTGTTAAGGATGAAAATCAGAATAACCACTGCAATATTGAAAAGGTAAAACGAGAACAAAATGGCATTTGGCCAATGTTTATGAATCACAGAATATGATCATGAAATCATAAGAATAACCACCAAAAGGTAAATAAATTACCAAGACTACTAGTTATTTTCATGTACGGCTTGACACGAAAGCTGAAGCCATGAATGATTTATACCTGTTTTAACAATAATACTCATTTTCCTGAAAGATGGTCAGCACTCAGGCTGCTGTGGGCACTGTGCCAGTTGTTGAAAGGTTAATGTCTCAGCAGCAATACATTAAATTATGAATTATACCAGTCCCAAAATGGAAGGTTATTAGCTCAGTATGTTTAATTAGCCCGGCTCGAACTTTGCCATCTGCTAGCACTGCCCATCGCTAATGCACGGCCACGCGGAACGAGAGGGTTGGGGATCAGATGCCAGAAGCAGGAAACCTTCCCCATCCCCATCCCCGCAGCCCAGCGCCCACTAAGCCTCCCCATGAAGGGCCAAAGGCTCCTCTGGGTGCCTGGCTCTGGTGAGGTCCTTCCTCCTGGGAGCAGCCCAGGCCCCCCAAGGCGCTGCTGCTGCTCAGAGCAGCCCGGGCACTGCGCTGTTCAGCGCTGCCAGGAGAGCCGCTGGTGTCGTCCCCAGTCCCTGGGGCCGCTCTCCTGCCAAAGCACTCGCTCACTAGGGCTGTGTCCTGGGTGCACCACGGACCCTGCCATGGGTGAGGAAAGAGGGTGAGGGCCCAACCCGTACCTGAGAGAGGAGGGTGCCAGGAAGAGCAGAGCTGTGGTGGGGCAGCGAGCGGCCGTGAGCAGAAGCACGGGCAGCTCTGGAGTGCTGGCTCTGGCACGGCGTCCTGCGGGCCAGGGCGATGATACGTAGGAAGCAACAGCTTGTGGTGGATTTATTTGCACAGCATCTCTTGCCAGTAATGGCACAAGGCTACAATATTTAGTTTTTCAATAAATATTTAAATTTTACTTCTTGGGTTGTTTATTTTTTTAAAAGAACAAACAGTAAATTCAGTTGATTTTTTTATTAGTTGAGATGACGTGATACTTTTAAATTACGGTGCAATAAGTATTGCCATAAGTAATTATTCACCATTATTATGAGGATGGTTTTGGGGGAGCTATGTGTTAAAACTCGGGTCAGAAGAATGCCCTGGAAAGTGGAACGTACAAACACGGGGCATAACCAAAGTTGTAAGAAGCCAAACACAGTCTTATTTTTAATTCTTCTTTTTCTAGGTAGGATAACCTTGCCAAGGAGGAAAGGAATTTGGACAGACTTAACATACAGCCTGTGCAGCTTCCACTAGCTGGACACAAAAATGAAGAGAGAGTTTATTCATTCCCATCCCGACACAGTCCACCAGAATTGAAAGACATTTTAACCTCCAAGGGAGACTGGGTCAAAGACTCATGAATCTACCCCAACCCATCAACATCCAGAAGCCCGTTTGATTCCTCTGGCTGTCAAGTCTCCACGTTTCCCCGTGGGATGTGAAGAGTAAAGGGTCTGGCAGAAATTAGAAGGCGCCCAAGTCGTCGTAAGAGACAACACCAGGTAGAGGCTCAGTTTCTTTTTCTTCATTTTCTTTACAGTAATTATTTCTTCTTCTCTCCTGGAGTTTTTGCTGATATCCTCTTCTTCACATTAGCAAAGCCTATGTACTTGTGCTCCTGGAGCAGGTGGCATGGTTGGAATATTAGAGCAATATGTATTAGAGTAAAACCTGCAGACAGAAATAGAAGGTAAATGGAAGATGAATTGATCAGAGGAAAGGCAAAGGTTGGAGGGGATAAAATAAAGGGAAAGAAAGACAAGAATAATACCTCGCCTGTGTACTGCAGAAATTTATTATTTTTATATGGTGCCCAGGGTGTACAGTATCTGTTTTACTGAACAAATAGAAAAAAAAAGAGTTCTCAGCCCCAAACAGCCAGCATATTAATTTATAGTGTGACAGCCTGACGAAACAAGTCGTCAGGCCAGCGCGATGAGGAATAATTTAGTGCTTGCGGAGCGGGAGTTACTTTACTGTGGTATCTGCACATGTGTCTGCCATCAGATGGAAGTCTCTTGGGTGTGTAATAACCTACTGTAGAAGAAAAATTTCCCTTGCAGGAAAGTTCTGAGGGGGGGGAGGGGGGAGTACCCGAGGGCACAGGCAAGGGTTGTGTCTGGAGTAGCCCAGAGGCTCCGTTTCAATGCACTGTGGAAGATGGAGGGACAGCCTGGATCACATCTGGGCAGCGAGGGACCAGCACAGCCCCCCACCCAGGGTGTGGGGGCACTTGAAGTGGGCCGAGATGTGGTGGAGAGTAGAGAGGAAAGGAAAGGACTCTGGAGGAAAGCTGGAGCCTTTACTCTGAGCTGTCTAGGGCTGGGGTTTCTAACGAGACATCCAGATGGGACAGCAAGGAGATGACCTGAAACAACACGCTCGAAGGGGAGAGGGTTCCAGTGCCGACTCAAACCTGCCGTGACCACAGGAGCAGGGGAGCAATAGCAGAGTTGTTTTCTAGCACAGTTATTGCCACTTCAATTGCAGTTTTATTCCAAAAGCAAATTCCAAGGTTTTATGTCCATAAAGGTTTAGACATAAACAAGAAAGAAGTCAGGAAAGTGGTATGTACTGTATAAACAGTTCCACTTTATAATTAATGCTGGAGATCAGGGGAGCAGGAATAGCTGTGCATGTGTGGTCATTCAGATTTACTGTTGGTCTTATTAAAACCTAGTTCTGCAATAATTTTATGCCCAGGTAGGGGCAGAAAGAGAGCAGGATGCCCCCAAGCAACCCATAAATAGTGTGGTGAAGACAAAGCGTTTATTACTTAGCTTCACAAAGGCTCTGTAAGTGCTCTCCCAGGGTATGTATACTTGTACCCTAGATGCCAATTCTGCAAATTAGCATTATTTCTCAAAATACTATGTAAACAGAAGTCATTTGAATACTTGATTTCATCAGACAGAGTCGCACGTGGAAATGTCAGTGTCTTGCTTTGCCTTTTGTGGAGGGACCACAGCTTTTCACTGCCTGTCTTTTTATTTCTCTTGGCATATTATTACTGATGAAAAAACCTGGCAGAGTCTGGGATTTGCAGAGAACTCATTCTGCAGGCTTTTGTCCCATCTCGTTGGCCCATGTTGTCTTCAGAGCAACTCTGGGGCGTAAGCTTTCCTGTTTATCACTGAACAGTGCTATGTTGAATCTTCTGTTTAACAGTTTAAATGACTATGCCAGAAGTTATTTCATGGCTGAGACACAGAGGGAATTACAGGGATTTCAGATCCTATCAAAAAGCTTTGGGATGTCCCTTTTTCCTAAGTAGAAAAGCCACTGGTAAGTTCAGCTAAGGTTTTGCTGATGGGCTTTTATTTTATCCTTGTGCATCTCACAGCTAGGAAGTTGTTCAAATTTTAGAAACTTTCACAATTTAAGTCCATTTTTGTATTGCATTTCACCTAGAAATGGGTACCATAGTGAATAGGATAACATTAAAGCAGGGTGAGAAAGACCCATAAAATCACCTTTAAATGATTAAATAATTTTCCTAGATAATGTATGAGAAGGTGAATATTGCAGGATTTTCCCGGGATAGAAGCAAGCTGAGGAGTGCATTTTCAGGATGCCTCTCTCTCCTGTTTGGTGGGATAAAGATATATACATTTAATACTGAATTTTGCACCATTACTGGACTTCAGCATCCTTCCATTAGACCAGTTGCCACTGACCAGGAGGCCAGTGCAAGGAGGTGCTGCCTTTGCTGAGACAGACAGCACACGTTCCCTGCAATTAATTCATTTATTAATCATCACTGGTCAGACCAGATGACGTTTTGAACTTCAGAGTTAACTCCCCAGAACTAGGAAAGTAGAAGAGGGTGAGCAAGCATGACCAGAGGTGGCTGTGGATGGATGGGGTCTCGTGGTGCTGCTCGCAGCCGTCGGCCGTGTGTCTGGAACCACTGCAGGACAATTCCCACTGACATCACGCCCGGGGCGCGCTGCTCCCTCACGGACAGTGTGTGTCGTTCCCACTCTACGGGATGGGAAAGTAGGGCAAAAAGTGGAGGAGTGAGATTTGAAGTCTGCCCCTATATGCCTTTGTTTTTGGGCACTTCTGGCTGGTCCTTCAGTGCAGACAGCAAGTCTGTGGCAGAGCTAGGAATAGAAGCCAGGCCCTTGTTCCAAGTCCCAGATCCTCAAGAGTATTTTTAGGCACTTAATACCATTAATTTCATACTCTTTTTGGCCAAGGATCTTAGAAACAGGATCATGCTTCCTCCTGAAATAATTTTGAAAATCATACTTCTGTGCTCTTGGCCAGTTTTTTTTCAGGGTTCGTGTACAGTTTAGCCCTATTTAGGAATAAATGGGCTTCAAAATTAGTTTTGGGAAGAGTTCTACGTGGACCGTGCTTTAGTGCAGCCTTGGAGTATGACTTAAGGATACAGAGGAGGTGGTGCAGAGTCTTAGTCCTCTGCAGGGCAAACAGTACCTGTTTGAGAGGGGTTTTGGCAGAGGGTAAGGGAGGGCTCTGTTTAACGGCCATGTGCCGTGGGTGCTGTTTTTGCTGCCTATGAACAGCAACATTCTGTGCTTCCATATACTCTTTAGTTTGGTTGCAACTTCCTTCTTGTAAGCACAAAACCTTGACAGCAAGTCCCTTGCTCACTAGGATTTTGGTCCAGGTGGCACTAGGACACATGGGACATCCAGAAGCCCTGGAGAGTCACGGTGGAGCTCCTCCATCCCTTGCTTGGACTGCTCACACTGGTGTGATAACACTGAGTGAAGAGGTGTAGAGAAATACTCAGAGGTCTACATCCACTCATGTCCTTATTGTGCTAACTCTGCAAACCCAGTTGCAGCCCCGCTCCGGCATCCTATCTATTATTAATTAATTGATCTCCAAAAAGGTCATTATTTAGTTCTCTGTGACTTCCTCACGGCATGCACAGCTTTGTAGATGAGCTCTGGTCGTGCAGCACAGACATGCTGAATGCACCAAGTTGGACAGAGGTGGGAGAGCAGCTCCAGAGGCACCCCGGAGAGCAGCCAGGCTGCACTCAGCATGCTCATGCCCGGGTCCTTCTCCTCCTCTCTTTGGTTACATGCCCCAGGACCCTGCCAGGTTTTGCCATGTGCCCTCTTTCCCCTGATTCCCACAGTCTCCGCTGTCACACATGTTCACCGCCGCGTCCAGCCCACGTTCCTCCCTGTGGACAACAGATGAACAGAGGAGCAGAATGTTTTCCAGTGGCTCCCCTGTTGAGGGTCTCGAGGGGGCATCCTGAGGGCTGCTCACAGGCCACAGGGTGGGATGGGGAGCCCTATGCAGGAGCAGCGTGGCTGACCCCCAGGGTGAGTGCGGGTGAGAAAGGCCTCTCTGCGTCGATGGTCTCCGGTCTCCTCTGCGGGGCTGCGTCCAGCTCTGGTGGTAAACGTGCTTATTACAGTGCTAATGTCCTGCAAGTGGAATCCTACCTCCAAGTATATTAGGGTAATGAGTTCACACCTAACTAATGGAGACTTAATAGAGTTACTAATAGGCTGCCTTTTCCCCCCGCGGTTTATGGCCCTGCGGGCCGGCGCTGTCAGGGAAGGGAGAAGCGAGAGGCCTGGCTCAGCCTTGTGGCCACCACAGCCCGCGCCCCAGGTCGGCCCCTGGCCTCCCGGCCTGCGCCTGGCCCGGCAGCCAGTTTCCAGGGACATCGTCTCTCCACCTTTCTGCGAGGAAAAATAAACAGTTTGAGGCTCCTGTGTCTTTATTAAACATTTCCTTTAAACTGCATACTTTGGCTCCCTGCCCAACTGCACCAAGAAAGCTTCCACAGAGCAGCTCGAGGCCGGAGCTCCGCTGCGGGCTTCCCGGATAAATAACCCCCGGAGGAGCGAGCACCTGCGCCCAGGCCCAGGCCGTCCCCAGGGCTGCCGGCTCCCCTGGGCCCGCCGGCGGAGGCTGATGCAGCCGGCTGGACGCTCTGCTCTGACGGCGCCCAGGAGCAGCCCTGGGGAGGAGAGCGAAGGAGGCGAGGAACCGGCAGCGCGGTTTGCCTGGCTCCGCTCTCCGGCGCACAGACGCGACGTGGCAGCGAGGTGGGTGGGGAGGCGGCTGGTCTACGGCGGCGAAGTTCATCCAGTGCCATGGGCCGAGAGGGTTTGAGCCATAGATGTGAAGGGGGTTGGGAAACTGCTTCGTCCAGGAAGCAAAAGCAACCATATGGTTAAGCCTGTCGCACTGGACGAGTGATATGCTGGCGCTCAGAGGCGCGTGTTTCACCCACCCTCAGCAGCACAGTTGCCAGCCGCTGGCACGGGGTCGAGCACGGGTTGCATCCCTGCTGGCACGGCAGCCACCGGCACGCCCCTGGCCATGGAGGGAGGCGGCTGCCAGGCCAGGCCGCGTTGTTGCGGTGAGCAGGACAACATGTCTCTGAGCTGCCTTGGAAAGCAGCAGCCCTGCGGCGCACAGGAGAGGCTCTGCAGGAGTGGGCTGGGCAGGCAGAGGGACAAGGGCGGTGGGAGAGGGGCCGAGCATGGCGGGCAGCGGGGAGGGGGCACGGGGCTGGGTGATGTCAGCGTTTCCTTCTGGATCGGTCATGTGCGCTTGCCAGGTAAACAGTCTAGAAATAGATGGGAGGAAGGCAGCGGATGGAGTGTGCAGCTGGGCTGGAGGAGCTCTGCCTTCACCCTTTCCTCCCCACTGCTGTCCGTGCTGGCAGCTTCCCTGGCCTTCAGCGGGGCTCTGGGAGCAGAGATGGTGAAGGCAGCGTGGTAGAGCAGACCCACATGTCTCCCGTGACCCAGCCCTGAATCAGGGTGCCTGCTCTGGGAGGCAGTGCTGACAGATCAGAGGCCGTGCTTGTTGATTTTCCAGGCGGTGGTTGCAGCTAGACCTGCATCACCCCCCTCCCTTGCTGGGAGAGCCCCAGTCAGGCCGGTGAGAGCCCTGGGTGGGAGCACCAGGGGGTTCTCTCTGGCAGAGGAGCCCCAGCTGCTGGACAGGTTGTCCAAGCCAAGGAGCTGTGCTGCTCCCTGGGCTGGGAACAGGTTAAACTCCAGGAGTTTGTTGCAAGCAGAGAAGCTGGCTTACGTCGCATAAAGCGTTCCCAGCAACTGAACAACACGAGTTCAGGTACAGAAAGCTCCACAACGTGCCAGGAATATTCTTAGTTTGCTCCTTCCTCATTCACTAGAAATGTTCCTTTTCTGTGACGCCTTTTAGAGCAGCCTGGCAGTTAAATTAGTAACTATGATAAAAACTACCTGTGCTGCCTGGAGACGGGGTTTTCTAAATCCCCCGTCATCCCCAGCACAGCGCGTGGACTGAGCTGCCTGCCACGGCCGGGAACCTGGCCCTCCCATCCCCTCCCTCCCCATTGATCTCAGAAGAAGGAGCTTGCAGCACCACGCAGGCTCCTGCCTGGGACGGGGACCATGTCCTTTGCAGGCAGGACTGGATTTTTTTCAGGCATTTTCCCAGGCGTGACAGTACCATACTGTGCATCATCCCCGATGCCTGTCCTGTCTGGATCGGCAGAGGGAAGCTGTGAGGATAGGAAGCTGGGGAAAACGCCCTGACAGCTCAGTGCTGATGGCCAGGTGCCCGCTTCTCCCTGCCCAGCACTTTCCCCCCAGAAAACAAAGCTGCCGTCATAGCAAGGACCCATAAAACGCAAGGCATCCTGAGTGCAGAGATTAGTGGTAATTTTACAAGGACTCAAATAACGTTGGTCTGCAGGGTGCAGCACTGCCTTGAAAGGGAACAGCAGACATTTCCCCTGGAAGCAAGTTTCCTCTTCAGAGCGGTTTACGGCCGAGGTGGAGTGTCAGATCATGGCACAAATACACTGCCAGCCTTTGGGTTGGAAGACAGACACTCGACACCTCTTTCTGTTGCCGAAACGCGCTGCCGAGACACGACTCTCAGCACGGTTATTTTTTGAAGCATTATGTAATTGGATTGCATGGTCAGTAGTGCTTCCTTAACAAGCCTTTCAGCAAACCCTCTGCCTGCCGCAGCCAATCCTCAACCCTTACATACACACTCACGCAGGCTCAGTCTGGAGTAAACTTGCTGCTAAATACAGTTAGAAAACAGATGAAACCAGGCTCGGAATAGATCATCCACTCCCCGTGCTACGTGAGATGCGGTGCGGCCGAGCCCTGGGCACTGCTGGTGTGCAAACGGGGTCTTGCTGGCATCTCCCAGTTGAGGGGTCACCCACGGCCTCTGCTGTGTCTCTAATGGGGGGAGGGGGAGGACCAAACTGTTTTTTGGAGCACACACAGGCAACTGAACACGGGGTTGGTCCCGCTGTCCCTGTCCTCTTGACAGCCCTGTGCTTCGGGGACTGGCTTCAGGAAACCTGTGTTGCTGGGGCCTGGAGCAACAGCAGGGCCTTTGTCTCCCGGGTTTCGGTGTAAGCTGAGGTGCTGAATTAGGAGCGGAGTCTCCAGGTGCCTTCGTGGGTCAGTCCCCCAGCCCCAGCCCTCGGCGGGTGCTTGGCAGGAACTTCCCTGTGCTCCAGCCACCGTGGGCCGGCGGGTTATGGCTCTGCTGAGTCACGGCTTCCTGTTTGTGATTGCTGACTAGTGGCAGCAGTTGCAGAAGCAATAAGAGATATTAAAAAAGTGTGACCTTCCACTGGGACCAGAAGATACAATTAGGGCTGTGCCAAGAAATACACTGCAGGGAGAGCTGTTGTTTAAAGGGATGCAGCGCGGTGCAACCCCCCTGTTCCCGTGCTGCAGGAAGTAGGAAAATGAACATCCCCAGCCTTTTCTCATCTCTGAACCCAAATAAAAACTGTGTTTGACATCTGAAGCTCGTTCTGGCTCTTTTCCATGGTCCTCCTCAAAATGTTTGATCCAGCCTTCCAGTCTGGGTCTCCTCTACCTGCTGCTGGGACGTAGGGAGCCTTGTTTCTTGCTTTCCCCTAAGACTGATTCTCCACGGAAAGCCTACATGATGCTGTGTAAAAGGGGCTGTTTCAGAAGGCGTGCACACCAGTAATGTTATTTCCATTCTTTTTAAAATGGGAAATATCTCTGGGGAGAAGCATGAAAGTATATGGAGAAGGTGCTCTTTGATCATTAAGATCTAAATGCAGCATCCAAACAGCGTGTCTGCTGCTTCACATTATGCTGAAATTCATCTTAAATTGCTGCTCCTGGGTGGGCATTTTCCTGCTTCTCCTTCCTTGGCTTGAACATTTGGAGGCATTGATACCAATTTCATCTTCCAGCCCTGGTGATGACAGTCTCCAAAAGTTATTTCTGCACCCTATTGTTTACTGTATTTATATCAGCCTTTCAATTTGTGTTTTAATTCCACAGTAACTTTTCAGCCTTATTGCTAGACCATACATCCTGGTTATTCAGCTAGGGATGGGAATTAAGAGGATGGTGCTCTGTGGACTGTGTATCACTGAAGGGTAGAAAATGTACCTAGGCTGGGCTTTTCTGGATTGAAGCTTTACTAGTTTGCAGCTAAGAGGAAAAAAAAAAAAAAAAAAAAAGAAAATCATCACTTCTGTGCTGGCATGAGACTGATTTTTATTTTTTTTAACCCTGTGACAGACAGAAGGCTGAGCACTGGTGGAGAGAACATCCACTGGGGGGGAGGTGGAGGGTGGGAAACCCCACCCCACAACCTCAGTTATTTCAGCAAATACCAAAAGTGGATTGAGAGTGGATGAAGAGGAGGAGGAGGCAATAGTGAACACACAACACAGTTCAAGCTGGCAAGGAGCCCTTTCTTGAAGAATGTAAGTTTAACCTTTAGCATTCAAGTGTCTGGGCTTAAGTGTCATTATGAGCAATACTTTCCTCCAGCACAGCCTCTCCTGCCTGGAGGAGGGTTCTGTGCTACCTCATCAGTTTTCCCCTTTCCTTCACCGGGTATAAAAATATGTATTTCTAGCTGCATATGCTCAGAAAAGTTGCTTATAGTGGCAGTGCCTCAGTTGGCACAGCGAGGATGACCCTGGATGGGTCGGAGGGAGGGTCTGCCCTGGCCTGGTGGAGGGGCTGCTGCAGCTGTGGCCTGAGACAGGGTGTGCTTGGCCAGGCTGCTGTTCACTGGCTGAATGTAGGTTCAAGATTTTGTTCCCAGACTCACAAGTGGAACCAGCTGGCTGGGGGTCTGTGGGGGGGGACTCTCCTCGAGCCTCTGGGCTCAGGGCCCTGGCTGCCAAGCTCAGGAGCAGCCAGCACCAGGTACCTCAGCCGGTCCTTGGTCTGGCTGCAGGAAGAAAGAGGCTCTGCTGGCAAATTGCTTTTGTGAGATGCAAACTAAAATGAGGAGGAGGGAGGGATGGGCCTGGTTTCGTCGTCATCAAGCCCCTCCAGTGCTATGCTTTGCTATCAGCTACGCGGACGCTTTCCGTAGATTA